>JAHWFP010020125.1:23512-43855 GCA_023313725.1 Lithobius niger
AACGTATAGAGCAGGATGGAAGGTTACCTTAAAAAAACGAAACCCTAAAGTAAGTGAAACAAGAAAAATTGTGTAACGCGTTTCCTCACAGGTATTGTTATTAGCAGTCATAATCCAGATAACATAAGATTTATTTCATTTTCAAACTATAATTCGAACTAATTCTAAGGTTATCTGTACAAAATTAGTTTATGGGCGTAAATTAGTGTACGGCGATTCCTCTTTATTTCCATTAAAGACAGAGGGCATCAATTTCGATTGCAGGGTTATACTTCTCTGTTGACATCCGCTTTTGTTTCTTTGGTGAGAGAATCAGCAATTTCTGGAATGCTCTGTCTGCTCAACATGTTCGCTTTGACACTCACTTCTCTATACTTTAATTATGCACTAAAATAGCCGCAAGATTCTAATTAATTTTTAGCGCTAATCTTTTGAAGGAATTACTGGATGGAAAAACAATGGGCAGGTTGCCGTTAAGTAAATAAAGAAGCAACCGAACTAGGATTGCTGTTTGTATTAATTAAAAATTTAATGGGAAAAAAAAAACGACAGTTAACATTTTTCATTTTCCTCAGAAATGAAGACGAACTTGATTAATTTGAGGCGTTTTTCCACACGGTTAAAACAGTAACAGGTGGTTTAACCTAAAATCTTCATGAATCCATGCAGCAATTCACATCCTCGTAGGTCTACTTCATTTCTGCCTGCATCGCTTCACATCAAGTTGGCTGTTTAAATGTCTGTCTCTCTCTCTGTTGGTGAATTGTCGATGGTGGTGACCCCTGAAGACACGTGTAAACCATGAAAGACGAATTTATGGACGACAGGCAATGTCTGGTTGAGTCATGATTCACAGAAACCATCAATATTGGGCCTGAAAGCAATGCCGAGCACTATCCATCATTGTCGGCTGCCCCAAACTGGCACTATTCAATTTTAGTTTAAGGCATTTTTCAACATGGTTAAAACAGGTAACAGGTAGTTTGTCCTAAAATCTTCATGAATCCAGCGATTCATATCATCCGATGGTCTACTTCATTTCTGCCCGCATCACTTAACATTGAGTTGGCCGTTTAATTGTCTGTCAACTCTCTGCTGGTAAACTGTCAGCGGTCGTGCCCCCTGAAGATATGTGTAAACCATCAACGACGAACTTATGGACGACAGGCAATGTCTGGTTGTGTCGTTTGGTTCACGGAAACCTGGGCCTGGCAGCAATATTGGGCCTGGCAGCAATGTCGGGCACTAGCAAGCACTAGCAAGACTGCCCCAAAATGGCGGTCTTCAATTTGTGCCGCGTACCTACTAACCCTCGTGGACCTCTAAGGTCTACTGAGGAAGACCTCTCCTTTGGCACATTAATCTCCTCTCAAAGAACGAAATAAATGCGGGGTTGGAGAAAAAGGGTGTATACGCACCTTTTCAAGGGAAAACGTTACACATGATGTTACAAATACTGGTTACTGTTAAGTTGAAAATGCGTCCGTTGTTAGAGTATGTGATTCCGGTATGGTCACCATATCTGCTTAAGGACATCGATTTAATCGAATCTGTTCAGAGTAAATTTACAAAATGTACCATACCTGGTCTCTGTGAGGTAAATTACTTGGAACGTCGTGTTAAGACGGGCCTGGAGTCATTTGAACTATGCAGAATTAAATTTGACCTTACTTTGACATGAAATATCTTATGCAATCTGGTGACCATCGACATGCCTCTTTTTGACCTTGCTTCTAATACCTATGTAACTAGACAACACCTATAGAAACTAGATGTCCACAGCTCCCACCTTGAGTGTTGAACAAATTTGTTCTCTCTCCGTGTAGTTCCAATGTGGAATTATCTTAGCGCTGATGCATCATTCTACAAAAGGGATTATTCTTGTGGATGGCAAGCCCCCCCCAACAACCCAACTCGTAATTATTATATAAATCCTATAACCACCACTAACAGAAAGTTGGTGAAACTAATGGCCAGAAAGTACGCTGCTGTTGAAATTAGCACTGTGCACACAGCCACACATCTTCTGGTAAAATTTGCAGCCTCCGTATTTCGCCGTTCGCTCAAATCACCAGTCACGTTTTCCTTCGAACGGTATTGGTTGCATCACACCCAACGTGAGACCATCCCTGCTAAGAACGAATCTCTAACCGTCTTAACCTGGTAATGATAACCTCTCCAACTCTTCTACTTACACTTACAAATGGTAAGTCTTATACAAACCCAAGGCGACTGACCAAACATCCGCAGAAAATACCGTTGGACAGTGAGACATCCATCTTTATGAAGTTATACGTTTCATTCGAGTCCCGCGACTCGGATTCGACCTTGTAAATGAAAGGTAAGTGTATAAAGGTGGCTTACTATACTACGTTATTCTTATGTTTTCACTGTTTCACTGTTATGTTTTCGACTTATGTTTATACTGATGACAGCGATTTATAGTATGCAAGGTTTGTATTCTGAAAGGAAATAGTAAGTGGAGGCACAAAGTGAAAAATGATTCCCAATTAACATTGTTTAATCTCCCAATTCTTAGTTGTTAACAAGAGAGAAATATCGCTAAACCTAAGGTTTATGTATGCAACCCCCGTATGGTCACCTTACCTTGCGCGTGATATTGATTTAACCGAGAAAGTGCAAGGGATTTATACCAAGAGACTACTGGGACCCAGGAACACCACGTATCGGGAAGGCCTGGTAAAATTAGGCCTAGAGCTTCTTGAGCTGCGCAGAATAAAATTTGATTTAATCCTAACATTGAAGGTTTTAAACCGTCTTATTGCTGTTGACTTACCCTTTTTTGATCTGGCAACTTGCTGTATTGGTACGTGGGGGCACTCCTGTACACTTTTGTTTCCTGTCACTAGGCTTGATTGTCGTCGAAAATGTTTTCCAGTACGGGTTGTGCCATCTGGAATGTCCTGAAGGAAGAAACCGTCAGTGCAGAGTCTATTTCCACAATCTGCAGGATGCTTGACTTGGAATCTCTTTTTGAGTGTTTGAATCGACCCCGACCATCACTATATCCTAGCACCCGAAGCATGTGGCAAACTCCTCCTAACTCGGAGGGGTATTAGTGGCCCCCATGCCCTTGTGCATTCGGTACGCTTTTAGGGTCGTAATTTTTTTTTTCCTTTTTCCTTTTTTTTATATTTTTTTTATTTTTTATTTCTAGGTGTTTGTATATTCTGAAAGGTGACTCATTACTTATTATTCACTATACTCCCGAAATTGAGTGCCACACACAACCACAGCCGCCTTCGCACCTACCGTTAGTGCTTGGAATATTCAGGCTAATAATAATCCAATTAACACTTGAAATTAGTTAGCGTCATTCACAAACTAATTTAGTCCAAACTCCGATTGTGAGTTGAAAATGTTTCTGAATGTGGGTGGAACTAACTAATTTTAGACTGTTAGCTGAGTGGGCGTTTTAGAATAGTGACCTACATTTTTGTTCCCGCACCCCTGATTTATGTGGGTAGCCCAACCACTTAGCATCCCTCAGAAGCAGGGAGCTGACAGGTAACAAGTAGCAAGCACGTGTTAAATGCGACAGGAGAGCGTTACTTCCAGGGTCATCTCATTGAAACACGAATGACAGACGAAGAACTTGAAAAGATCGTGAATTGAAGAGCGAATGTTTACAGCAGAAAGTGTTCTTTCGTGTTAAGGAGGAATTCAGCATCACAGTAATTTAAATATTGTGTTTAGAATTTGACGCATCTTCAAGGTAAAAGCGTTTTGCATTCTAGTAACCACGCGAAGATGTTCGCAAGATAGGGAACGGAGGAAGTGATAAGGGGGGAAAAAAACATTTTTAATTCCTGATTATGTATATAATGTAACATAATATATTTGTAATATATTAACGGCATGACTCCGTAGTTTTAACGGCCACTCGTGTTGGTGCAATTAGAGCTAACAATCAAATCTTTCCATCCAAATGCTGTTGACAACACTGCATGGGCTTCGATTCTAGAAAAAAAAAATTGTTCGAAAAGGTATGTGAAAGAAAAGTCTTAGGGATAAAAAACTATTCTGCGTAAAAAGATCCAGACTTAAGGATGAAAAAAAAAAACACTGGACAAAGTCTGTAGAGAAGACGTTTGCCGAAAAAATCCAGGGGAAAAAAGTATGTGGAAAAAGAGCACGAGAAAAAAAAGTCGGGGAAAAAAAGTCCTGTAAAGGTCGTTTCCTGGTGAACCCTACTAAAGTTATAAAAAAACAAAAACAACGTGCAATAATAAAAAGGATGAACTAATACCATGTTTACAATACTGATTCAAAAGGAGAATTGAAAAATTTTAAAAAAGAGGAAGAAGAAAGTGACCTCTTGAGAGCACAAGAAGAAGTGGCGAATATTTAGTGCAGTCAGGGTTTTATTCAGTTCCCTCTGATGGTGAGGGTATCAAACAGTTATTTTTATGGTACCCTGGTGTCGAAATTTGGTAACAGAGAACTCTCTGAGGACTGTTCAGTATTCTTTAAATTTGTTGTCATTAGGGAGCAGAGGATTATCAAATAGTGCATCTTTGGAAAAAGTGTTTAGGGCATGGCCATGTCAATTAGTAATTAGTGTAGAAACCGAAAACAAACTCGTTTAAGGTACAGTTTAACTTGACCGAAGTAAAAACCGGAAAGGGACACTAATTTCCTGTAGGTTTCGGATACCTCAATGTTGCGGGAATGTTTAGTCCCCTTGAAACCTCACTGCTGTATTATAGGGGTTTTTTTTAAACCGTTTTTACTTTTGGTGTCTGCATGCGGCGTATTCCTGCTACCTGACTACACTGCAATCCAGAAAATTAGTTAAAAAAAATAATCGTCATGCATTCTCTACAGGATGATGAATGGAAAAGAAAAGACTTGACTAAATAATAGTACTGAATAATTAAGCACAAAGAGTAGGCGAGAGTGTGGGTCAGTGCTTTCTTTAATTACAAGAGAAATGCCTTTCAGTTTTACAAATATCAAAAATACATTAGCCTATAATCTAAATTTAACCAAAGCTACATATCGTCATTGAGGCTGAAAAACCACATAAGTGACATTTTGCAAATTTGACAGGAGCAGCAAAAACCGTATTATCACTAACAAAAACACCCGTAAGTGAGAATGCAAAACCTCGCAACTGAAAAACGTGGTCTAATACTGTGTTTCGTGCAAAATTAAATGCTTTTGGGGATGAACTGTAGAGAGAGATGCATGCTTTAAACAATATTAAAAGTAGTTCAAATGGTTTAAATTGAATTTCCTTGAGCTACTAAGAGAATTATTTAGGTAACAGTCACTATATACATTGGAGGCAGAACTTGCAATTACGAGGTTTTTTTCGTGTCAAATTATGGAAAAATCATTTACGAGGTTTTAACATGTGACCATTGAGGAGCCTTCTGATTGGTTGATTGACACAAGGTTTTGCAGGTACATGGAGGAAACCTGCAGCCACCTTTTGACACCATAAAACAAAAATCATGAAAAAAAGGCAGGTATGTGGGTTTGCAGTCTCTAACGACGATATTATTCCTTCTTTATGAAAATACACTCGGGGCCAGAAGCCCACGCGACAAGAATAAAATACTAATAAAACACCAAGGTTCACAAATGGGGTATCTTCATCAGAATAAAAATAATAAAACACCTTACATTTTGGCTAACAGGCCGCTCCAAAGCTTATACAGTTACTTGGTGGCACTAAAACTAAAATAACATGGCTATAAAATCTGTCAAATAGTTGTTAATAACGTATTATCAAATGTTTAGGTGTCATCATTACAGTGGAGAAAATGATAATAAAATACGATAAAAAACGGTTAAAAAATACTTTTTTCACCGTATTTTTATCGTATTTTATTATCTTGCTGAGGCGAAAAAATGTTCAGTTTAATTTTCGTAACCTGTGAAGCCAGTGTGAAGGGGTGGAATCTGTGTGATCCAGCCTTTTCTGTATACCACATAACAACTTTTCCTCAAAAAGATAGCACAACTCCTGAAATGACAGGAAATTCTATCACGTCTGAGGTGTAAGTTAAATTGTATTTGGCACAAAAAGAGTTTCGCTCCACCTCTGAGATAATGAGAATATTTTCCTATCTCAGCCATCTTTAAAATTTTTCTTTAGAACTGACAAACTATAGCACCTCCACTCCCACCCACTCCAAAATTTATTAATTTCAAAAGTCGGGGGCTGAGTTGTAGGGGGAGGGGGTTCAAACAGTCACCCGTCAGGCTCTTGGACGCTTCATTGGTAAGTAGTATGTTGACTAGAAAAGCCCAAAGCTCACACGCCAAAGTCAACACCACCCGACGTTTTGAGCTGATTCCATCTCATTATCAAGGAAATAAAAACAATATACACTTCAAATTGCATATACATGCAAACAAACCAGGGACGTACACGCAGGGGGGGAGGAGGCCGCGAGCCCCTGCCCTCATGGCAAAGTGCCCCTTTTTTCTGAAAAAAGTGCTCTTTTTATGGGAGCGGTGGTGTAAAAGAGCCTAAAAGTCGCAAAAAAAGACAATAACTGCTACGAAAGTGGTGCAAAGAGGCGCAGAAATGGTTAAAATCCTACGAAAAGGGGATAAAAAGAGTTTAAAACACAAAAAAAAAGGTCCCCCCCCAAAAAAGTATGTTTGTTCTGTCCTCTCGGGGGCCTGTGCACGTCCCTGAAACAAACAGCCGATTGCAGGCAAAACTGCCTAAGTCAAACAACAATTCGAACAAGTTTTAAAAAGGAGAATTTAAAAATTTTAAAAAGAGGAAAAGGAAAGTGACCTCTTGAGAGAACAAAGAGAAGTGGCGAATATTGAGTGCAGTCAGGAGAGTTGACCATTCCAATTTATTCAGTTCCCTCTGGTGGTGAGGGTATCAAACAGTTATTTGTATGGTACCCTGGTGTCGAAATTTGGTAACAGAGAATTCTCTGAGGAGTGCTCAGTATTCTTTAAATTTGTTGTCATTAGGGAGCAGATGATTATGAGCATGTGGGACGTGCAAAGCGATGCACAAGTTTCAAGGTTAAGCCTTTTACGAATGTATATGCGGGATTTGGAAAAGAATCTTGGGTGTTCTTCGGCTGTCTGTTTGCACCTTTATGCAATTTTAAGTGTATTTTGTTTTTATTCCCTTGATAATGCGCTGAAGTCTGCTCGAAACGTCGGCTACTGTTGACTTTGACGTGTGCAATTTGGGCTTCTCTTGTTCAACATACTTCGTTCATGTGCTCACATTTTCCCTAATAATTGGTACTAGCTCAATTAACTCTAACCTCGTAATGATTGATGTTTCCCTTACGGTGGCTTGAAAGTTAAATTGTCAGTTTTCCATACTAAGGGCGCGTTTATGCAGCGACTCGCCTATGCATTCTCGCAGCTAGAACTCAATCGCGATGGCAAAGGTGACATTGCCATGGTAACAACGCTAAATGGATTAGCTAAATCCGACATCGTTTGAGTAAATACTTGCAGTCTTATAATCCGCGCCAATAATATAAAGAATTCCTCATGACGAAACAATTTTCCCAAACGCTTCTGAACTCACGTTATTTGCTGTTTTCGTTGCGAGGTGGCAGACATAAAACTGCCGCCATGTTGGAATTTCCAGCTTCTAGCTGCGAGAATGCAAAAGCGAGTGGTTACGTAAACGTGCCCTAACGTGCCCTAAGGGCACGTTTACGTAGCCACTCTCTTTTGCATTCTCGCAGCTAGAAGCTAGAAATCACCTCAAATTCCAACATGGCGGCGGTTTTATGTCTGCCGCCTCGCAACGAAAACAGCAAATAACGTGAGTTCAGAAGCGTTTGGGAAAATTGTTTCGTCGTGAGGAATTCTTTATATTATTGGCACGGATTATAAGACTGAAAGTATTTACTCAAACGATGTCGGATTTAGCTAACCCATTCAGCGTTGTTACTATGGCAATGTCACCTTTGCCATCGCGATTGAGTTCTAGCTGCGAGAATGCAAAGGCGAGTCTCTGTGTAAACGCGCCGTAATACTCGCTAGAGTTAGAACGCAAAGTTAACAATTTAACTTTTACACTTACGTGCCCAATTAGGCATCACTGGCCATATAAGAATTGTGGATTCGGCTCTCATAATAAGGCAATTATTCACGAAATAGATGAGGTCGGGCAACTAAACGGGATTAAAGCGCTAAAATTCGCCAAATTTGCCCAAAGAAAACTCTTTTATTACCATTCCAAAGCAAGTTGCTGAACCAATTAGCAAAACGTTTATCGTTGCTCCAGTAGCGACGCCAGAACTGGGGGTGGAGGGAGGGAAGGCAAAATTGTAACTTGGGGGCAGTCGAATTTTTAGACGAATCGAGTAAACCAAGGCACAGATGTAATAATAATAATAATAATTTTATATTGATATTATAATCCCCCGACCTTTTATTTCCCTACGGCTTGATCATCTCAAGCTTAACATGCCTCAGGATAAATTGTTGCTTTTTTTTATGCCTTTTCCTGTAGGATTAGTATTTTTTACCTATTAATTTTTAATCACGCAATTAACACTATCTTGGATTTTTCATCAAACGTGTAAAAATTTTACACCTTGTATTTTCGTAAAAGTGTATTTTTTCTTAAAGGCACACCGGTAGAAAAATTGCGATCAGTACTGTATTCTTGTAGTTTATAAGATTAAATTAGTTGAAATTTATTTATCCTTATTTCATGGCCGAAGAAGTAACTATGGTAACCTGTTCCAAACGAAATACTGTAAAGATGGTTTGTTTGTTAGGTCGCAGATTAATATCCCGGGCCTGTGAGTCCACCCGAGGCCAACAAATAATTAACCAATAAAAATAATTGACAAGAAGGCAAACGCGCCGCGCGCTATCCTGCTTCCGTGTGGAGCTTGTGGAATTATGCGAATCGCTGTTCCCACGTAGCTTTAATAGAGTGACCATTCAGATGTCGTCACAATGACGTGCTATGACGAGTGCGAACGTCCACTATACAACAATGTGGGTCTCAGGAAGTAAATTTCTATTGCAGTTCAAACATTGAGCCTGGGGGACTAATGCGCGCTAAAAACTTCAGTCCCTTCACAATGCAAATATATTAAAACAAATTATAAACCACGCGCCATGGCTGCTTGCTATGACGTGCATATCACGTGACGGGGCTTGTCCAATCAGACGTCCAAACAGCCGTTGTTCTCGTCCGTCATTGGCTAACTCATGGTGACGTCACGGCAAACAGCCATTGCGCATGGTTTAAGTATAGGTAGGAAACATGTCTACGAACATGGGCAAAATATGCTTGCACAAGGCATCAAAGTTCCTGGGCAGATTGAGCACTGTTCTCCATTTTTCCTGACTCTCTTTAAAATAGATTGTCACAAATGTGTGGTGGTAGACAATGTATTTTTAAGCCGGAACTGCCCAACTGATAATTTTCCTTTTTCCCTTTTTGACTTCCTAACTGAGTTTCATCACCAATGCAAATTCTGTTTAAATTTACATTTATGCGGCACGCATTGCCACGTGCCACGCGATGCCGAGAGTCGGAAAAGAAAAACTCGTTTTTCAGAAGGAATCGATAATGCCCCAGCCGATGCCTTTTCTCACTTATAAGGGAACCAGTTAAATCCAGATGAAAAAATAATTCCTCCTTAGATTAAGGTTAAAATCCCTAACCTGCATATCTGTTAAGCAGCAATTGCTTCAATTGTGATAGTGAAGTTGAGCAGTTGACAATCCCAAGGTTAGTGAAGGATATTGGCAAAGAACCATTTATGTCTTCACTCGCTCTCGCTCTTGAGGGGGCACTGTGGAAGGCTATGTCGCTTTTTTGACCATCGTGCATTTTGTAAAAAAAAATTTCCAAAATATACTTAAACAACGAAGATAAACAACGAAGATTCAAAATTGATTTATCGTGACCTTACTGTGAACACTGAAGATATTTCCAATCTAAAGATATTTGTGCCAAAACTCAATAGTAATAAATAGACATAAATCGCTGGAAATAAAATTAAGGAAAATTGGAAATTAGCCAATAGCGAAAATCATACACTAGAAATAACGTAGTTCAGTAAGCCACCTTTCTATTTCTAGTGTATGATTTTCGCTATTGGCTAATTTCCAATTTTCCGTAATATTATTTCCAGTGATTTATGTCTATTTATTTCTCCTTTATTGAGCCTTGTGAGTGTATGCTTTGTCTTCCCCTCCATTGTCTATGGCCGAGTGAATTTCGGTCGAATGGAGCCCTGGTCACGGTTGTGACCTTAATAACCGGTTCAGTGAGTTATGCCAGTGGAGAATGTGGCCATAGCAATTAAGGCGCTATGCAAGTGATCTGGGGGAGAACTGGGTAGCCGGTTCGAATCCGGGTCATGCCACTTCGACGAAACGGAAGTGCATAAAGGTGGCTTACTGAACTACGTTATTTCTAGTGTATGATTTTCTCTATTGGCTAATTCCCAATTTTCCTTTACATCTCTATAGTGTCACGTACCCAGGGGCCACAATGGGGCTCGCAAGACTCATGGCAGAATTCAGAACCCTGTTTTTCCTAGGATAGCCAAACTCGTGCAGCGATTTGTTAAAGTAAGCCGTTTGTGCCAAATTTATAAATACCGTAGCGCTCAATGTGTTCCAGGGTTAAAGTCCAATCTTTTTTTTTATAAAACCTTTTCATACTTTACACCTAAATTGGAAGCAAGGTAGTCATTCTAGTCGTGATGGATTCATTTTCCAGCTTCTTTTTTTCGATTTCGAGCAAGAAATTTGATGCCAAAATGCTCGTAACCTTGTTGAGTATTGGGAAGATATTCGGCTTGCCCCACGTGATAACATCGGATAATGCATCAAGTTTCCTATTCTTAACAACTAGAGAAAGTTACCATTGCTTTGGCATTAAGCAGAGGGTAACTACGCTGTACCATCCTTGAAGCAATTACCCATCTGAGCTTCACAACAAGAACCTTGGTCGGACGATCGCACAATTTTGTGGGGAACACCCCCAGAGATTGGGACCAGTTAATTTCTATGTTTTTTCACGAGCCTAAACTTCTCGGTTGATACAAAAACCAGTTGTACTCCAGCCCATTTCAATCTTGGCTGAAAGATTTACATAGGAGTTGAGCCCCCAATCCCTGAGGCTCTTGACCAACCTACCAATTTGTGGGAGACTACATTGTCTCTAATCTACAAAAAGCCATCGTTCGTATGTCATATTAGACACTCTGACAGAAAATATTCTTATGACGAATTAAACTAAACATTACCAAAACCGCTAGAATTGAAATAGTAGCTAAGGTCTGGGTCAGGAGTCACGTGTTCTCGGACAAATATTTTCATTTGCCCAGAAATTGGAACCACACTGGGGGGTGACCATTTATTGCTGCTGAAAAAAAAATCATCATTTGGTTTAGAAAGTCAAAAGAGTCAACCGGTCACTTACAGAAGGGTTTTTAGCATATAAAAAACTTGAGACCAGTGATTAATGAAGTACCTGGAAAATTTGACTAATTTTCCTTCTTTGTAAAAAAAAAAAAATGTTGACTTGTCTTCAGATTGGTTTTCCAAGTACGCAATTGTCCGTCTAATGTCAAACTTGCCGTCCAACTTCTGGGACTCAAACCATCTTTGATTTGTAACTATATAGGCCTATAAGTTCAAGAGCTGACAGGATGAGTTAGGATACACCTAAACGGTTCCTTAAATTGCATTTTAGTTTGTTTCTGAGACTCGTCACTACCTTTGCTAAAAATTATTCACCTAGCTTTCAGCACGAATCCATAAATTTTTCAACTGCAGCTCTTTACAAATTATTGAGAGTTCAAAGCTGCTTAGACTGGTGTTAAATCGAACTATTCTACTTTAAATTTTCTTCAATAGTTACGTTAAAATAGTTAGCAAACAGTTTATAAGTTCCCTGTAGTAGTTGATTGTGTTAAATCGCAAGTGCCGACTTTAGATATTCTGTTGTTTTTTTAACGGTTAGTTGGCTAGGCTATTCTCCTAGCCTAATTTATAGTGTGGCCTAATTTAATCAGGCATTCCATTGCAAGAGTTGGCCTGAGGGAGGTTTTAAAAGCATAGTACAAAATTTAGGTTTGACCTGAGAAAAACTTTTTAGTATAAAATGGTCTTTTTTAAGAACCTTGGATATAATATATAATATATAATATATAATATATAATATATAATATATAATATATAACCTTCCGTGGGAGTGAAATTTAAGGGTTGTGTCAATTAGGATACCCAGGTCAAGATGAGAGATCTCAGGTAAGATAGCAGTGCCATTTAACTTAATGAGTGCAGCGAGGTTATTTTGGCTATGCCCGAAATGCAGAATAACGCATTTAATGGGCCATTCGTGGAAGTCCAAACAAAGAAGATTTTCATACCTTTCTGAAGGGACTGGTGGATTATACAGCTGGGGAAAGTAGCTTCAGGTCAACAATATAACTCCAATTGAAAGAGACAACTGAAGTTGAAAGGCCGCTGACAAAATGATAAAAGAGCAGCGGGCCAAGGACAGACCCTTGAGGAACCCCAGTGGTGCAGCGACCCAGTCGCTCATATGCCCCTAATACAAGAACACGTTGACATCGGTTGTTGAAGTAGGAACTACCTCAGGCCATGAGTGGGAAGAGATAAATGATGACTTTTTGGAGAAGTTTGATGTGGGAGACTAAGTCAAAAGCTTTCTTTAAGTAAAAAAAAACGCCATAAGGTCACAGGGAATGCCTGCGTCAAGGAGAAAGGTGAGGGTGTCTCCAGAAGATTTGTCTGGAAGAAAACCATGTTGATTGTTACAGTCAGTTTTGAGGTACTCGCAAGTGCTCAGGATGTAGTTATGAATAAAACGCTCACGGATTTTAGAAGTGACAATGCGTACACTAATATACGGCGACGATTGTTAACTTCATGAAAAGGACCTCCCTTGTGAATCTGGTGGTCTTTGCATCCTTCATATTTTCTACTACTATCGTCGATAAGCAAAACCCTTGCAGCGAGCAAGCCCTCTTTTGGGAAATAAGTCTAAACTGGGGTTAAATTGGTTTCGTTTGCGTACACGTCGAATTGCGGAACTTGGGAGCTTTCAAAAACACTGACTGTGTAGGACCTGTGCAACACGTGCCCTGTTTCGCTTTACATCTTCACATAAGAAGCGTTTGAGCATTGCAGATGACATCACAGTATTTCAAGTCGTATATAGAAGGAATTCATTGTGGTTCTACGTATCCTGTATCACTTTTTCTTTATTTGACCTAGCTTTCGTATCTTATTACGAATTTCTTAAAATATTTTCTACTTTGTAGCTTGTGGCCCACGAAAAAGTAAATTACATACTACGTTAACCAGACATGTCGGAAACCTTTCACCTGCATACAAGTGTGGTTTTACACACAACCATTCATAAGCTGATGATAACAACTTTGAAGATGTATTTATTTCCCCTCGGCAACGAATCAATAAATCCGCCCAAAATGCCGCTGAGTCGGTTATTTGAGTCGGTTATTTGAGTCGATTATTTGAGTCGGTTATTTGCCGTACATATTGCTGCTTTTCGTCAAGCGAGGGCGTTAGTTCCAATCAACACGTTCTGGCTTCACGAACATATATCATTTACAATTTGATTAAAAAATTCGGGAGTGGCAAGGCGGCAAACTTTAAAAGTTACCTAAGTTGGTTTTGAAGGTAATCAAAACGTGCCACTTAAGCTACATAAAATAAAAATTATTATTTTGACAATTGCTATTAGTTGTCGGTACGTGTCACAACCTACGCACAAAAACAGCTTTCTAACCGCCTGGCTGTCTGTAGTTATGAATATGCTTCCATCACTAAGTAACTTCCTCCGCAACGTCACTTTCTGGCTTCCGTATTGTGTACCCCCGTTACTGACCACGATTTTACGTATGTATATTATATATATATATAAGTTTGTTGCAAATGCAACCGGAATGGCAAGGACCTAGTGGCCACTGACTGCCATCCGATGTTAAAACTAAAAATTATAAATTACAAAAGTTTAGGAGTTTAAAAGATTAAAACGAAGATGATGGCTCGGCTGTAGAGGAAGGATGTTGGGGTCACGAATGCCTTACCACCAAGGTTGAGATTGAAAGTTTCAGCACTTTTTGCAGATAAGATAGAGTAACAGCCAGCTTCGTGCACAAATAAAACCACACTACGTTTGATGGCATCGCCGAACGTGAGGGACAAGTAGAAGGAAAAGCCGGGTATCATTGTCAATTTGCAATTTTTAAAGAAAAACACGCCCTATTTTGCTTTTCTGCATTGACAGAATGCTGTTTGCTGCTAGCAGAAGGGATAAAGCCTTAAAAAGGGCAAAAAAAAAAAGCCAGGAAGCCCAAGAAAGGGGCCGCAGATTGAAAAAAAAGAAGAGTGACAAGCTAACAAAAAAAAAAGGCACCCCAGAAAAAATAGCCTCTGCTTGCCTTTTTACAGGAAGTTGCCCCTGCTCTCTCGGTTGTCTGTGCAGGCAGGCTGCTGCCTAAAATTCACATTATATGTGTGTACCTCTTAAACTATACCAATCAGCCCAGACGTGTTCAGTCGCACAGCGAACGTCACAACAGTAACGAGGGGTTGGTGATAGCGGTGGGCGGCGGGTGGCCCTTGTAATAAAGAACGTGGTGCAATTATTTGTGCTTTAATACCGTGTCTCGACCATCTTGTGTATAGATAACGCAGCCAATTGTGGCCGAGTGGAAAGAGGAGTCAGCTTGGATACTTGAAGCAAACGGATCTGATCATTACAGGAGCTGAAAAGGGGATCTCGGTAAAGTTCCTGCTAATTTTGGGTAGTGGGAGAGGCTATCCATCAGCACCTATGGGATATACTGGGTGATTCGTGTACACGAGCGTTAGTTTACTTCAAATGAGCCCATAGCATAGGCTCCGGACTCAGGGAAGGGGGGGGGGAGGGACGGTGGTGCCATGGACCCAGCAATTTTGCAGTTTAGTATATTTGGCCCCACCACTTTTTCCAGTATAAATCGCTCTATAGTAATTTTCGTTACTACTCTGGCTTATTTGTATTATTTTTTTCCAGTGAACGGTCATTAAAAATAATTGGTTAGTTTACGTTTCAGTGACTTCACGTAATTTTAGTTATTTAGGCTGCTAGTCGGCGACATGCTTAAAACGAAGTGAACCTGCTAGCGCGTTTTGACGTAGGCTCATACTCGACGTATAGCGCACAACTACTGATCTAAAGAAGAAATCACAAGGTAAAGGGTAAACGAAGCAAACAGTGTGCATTAAAGACTGACCTTGTGAGAATACAAGATACTCTAATCTGAGAAAGAAAGGAAAAAAGATAACTTCCCCGACTGGGACTCGAACCCAGGTCTGCCCGGCTAGTCAACGGGAAGTCCCGGGTTCGAGTCCCAGTCGGGGCAGTTGTCTTTTCTTTCTTTCTCAGATTAGAGTATTGTGTATCCTCACAAGGCCAGTCTTTAATGCAGACTGCTTGCTTAGTTTAACTACTGATATGTATGTTATTAGACGTTGCCTGACGTGGTTTTCCGAACGCACCAAACGCACGCTCGTGCAGCGATGTAGTTAGAAAAGGTGAATACAAGTATTTACGAGGGTGATGGTTTGGTAGGTATAGTACTAGTGATGTAAATTAAAGAAATTATGAACATTTTTTTTCAAAGGTTTTACTTTACATAGCCAAGACCTTGATGACCAGACCAGCCAAGACAAAGCATCTTCCCGATAAAAAAAAAAAAAAGTAGTCTGGAACCCAGCTCCACTCAGTGTCGAGCATTATAATCATATACTATAGGGCAGTGACACAACGTTATATTATTGTATATAACTCTATGGTGGAGCCAGTAACTGGGATAGCTGCAAGGGTCACTGGAGGGGGAAAAGAAGGGTGTCTTACTGAAGGCAATGCTGTTAAGAGTGGTTTTCTTAGGCGTATAATGCGCAATTTTTATCGTTTTGTTGGCAGTTGCTGACATTTGTAAACAAGTGGAATCTTTATTTTCCAATTACAACCTAGCAGCATAAGGGATTGGAGAAAACAACGTTTTTTTTAAGCCCGCGAAATCCGCTCTCAAAGCACTGCTTTGACTAGAAGTGCCGTTGTTTGACCCTCCATTTTAATCTAGTGCCCCTTGCAGCTATCTCGCTTGTAGCCAATATGACGTCACATGACGCTGCTGTATAAACATTAAAAAAAATTTTTTTGTTAATTGTTTTTAAAAAAAAACACCCGTGAGATCTGGTTATCAGCCTACGTGGTTGTCCAAATTACGTTATCAGAACATGGCCCCACCATGTTTTCAACGCTTGAGGCGCCTCTGGCCATAGTAATGATATGGTGGTCAGTCAGGGCATTATAAAATCAACAGTCCAGATTAAGAAAACAAGATTATTGGCAACAGTTTAGCTCAATGCATGACGTCACGTTGACGACCAGAGGCGATGCGTTTTTTAATTCACCATTCAGTATGTTCCAAAATTACAATCAGAACTCAGCAAACTCAACATAGCGCAAACTCTACATAGTTGTAAAGCTTGACGCATTCTCAGCTGAAGCAATGGCACCAAAAGGTGATGAGAGGGACAATTCGGCTAGGTAATGCCAGTTGGACATTTCTAGATCTTTTACGAGCCACAATCGACGTGAGCACGAGGCATCACAGGGAAGCCCTTCTCTTCCCGATAATGGCGGGGGGGGGGGGGCTAAGGTCAGGATCCAGCCAGCGACCTATCACCCATGAGCTGGTCGTGCTGACCGTTAGGCTAACTTGTCCTCCAACTAAACATAGTGCTCCAAGTCGATGAAGTGACGACCCACCTATTACACGACTGATCGATGTCTGCGGGGTTGTTGCAGACTGCATCCAGCAACCACCCCGAAACAATGCTTAGCCTAAAGGGAATTTTTAAAAGGAAAGGAAAATTAAAAACGACGGGAAAGGAAAATTCTCAATTCTCAAAAGGGTATTTCAATAATTGTGAGTTGCGATTTTCCCGAATGCGGATGTGTTCCACTTTTTTTGACACTTGGTTGTGGTCCAACCCATCCCATTCCCCCAAAAAATAACCAGAACCGAAAAAACTAACGTTTGAAAAATAAATATTTACATTTTAAGCATATTTATGAATTTTCTAACTTAAAATGAAATTGTTTAGTGCCATCATGGAACATGTGTGTCAGTAAAATTCGTTCAGCGATTTAAAAAAATAAAATAATAATTTGGTAACAATTAAGGTAATATTTTAAGGGAGGTTATTTGTGCTAGGAATAGTCCACCCATGCAACAACTCGACGATAAGCAGTGTTGAACGACTTAGTGAAGCAGGGAAGGATGTGGCTTCTTTACGCCAAGGCCGACTGGAGCAGAAATCTCGCCACTTGACTCATCACAAGTTCACGTGCATGCCGGAAAGTTGAAGGCTTTTAGCGGTGCTTAAGATAAAATAAGATTCCGTCGATGGTGAATTAACTGTCCTGGAGCCAGAAAATGAAACCCACAGCTTCTATCCCAGACGACGTGGTTACAAGGGAGGGAAAATGAAGCACGGACACTCACACGCCCAAGCTTTTGGTTTCATTCAGGGTTCGTATGTCGTTGCCTAAACCTAAAATCCAGGCTTTATCCAACTTCTTTCAGGCTCAGAAGTTCCAATTTCCATGCCATTTTCCAGGTTTAGAATTTACATTTCCGTGCTACTTTTCATGTTCAGAAGTTCCATTTTCCGTGCAGTTTGTCAGGCTCAGACGTGCCATTTTCCATGCCACTTTTCAGGCTCAGAATTTCCATTTTCCATGCCATTTTCCCGGCTCGAAAGTTCCATTTTCCATACCAATATCCAGGCTCAGAGGTTTCATTTTCCCATGCCATTTTCGAGGCTCAGACGTCCCATTTTCTCATGCCATTTTCAGTTTCAGAAGTTCCATCTTCCATGCCATTTTTAGGCTCAGAAGTTCCACTTTCCATACCATTTTTCAGGCTCAGAAGTTCCATTTGCTAGAATCAGTAGTGCCATTTTCCATGCTTTATTCAGGTTCAGAAGTTAGAATTTTCCCATGCCATTTTACAGTTTCAGAAGTTCGATTTTCCATGCCAATTTTTTGGCTCAGAAGTTCCACTTTCCATACCATTTTTCAGGCTCAGAATTTCCATTTGCCAGAATCAGTAGTTCCATTTTCCATGGTATTTTTCAGGTTCAGAAGCTTCATATTCCATGCCACATTTTAGGCTAAGAAGTTCCATTTTCCATGCCATTTTCAAGCTTTGTATTCCAATTTTGCTTGCCTTACTCTAAGTTTATTGATTTTTCTTTTTTTCTTTAGTATACTGCAAGCAACTGAAACCACAGAAATCATGAAATATAGCGCAAACATTGTCGGGTATGTAAAAGAAAAATTAGGGTGGGTCTACGTAATTTTTTCTTTAATTGTCTTTAAGGTAGGTCGATTGCATTCACAATGCACGCCTGTCTAGTTGATTTACGGTAGCAAGCTTTTTTTTTTTTTTTTTTTTTTGTTGTTAGTAATGAGCTCCGAATTATTCTTTGAACTTTAAATTCCACACATCTCTAGCTTGGTGTTGACAATGTGTCAGCATTCCATACTTCTCTATTAGAAAAAAGGCCTAACTAATTCCAGAATTTTCCAGCTTTTCCATCTAGCATGCGAGCCCCGTTTGTTGTTTTTATTTTCTTTTAACGTATTTGACGCGTATTTTTTTTATAAAATACGGAACCATAGTCAAGTTACACTTCCATGTGTGTTTTTATTTACGCTCTCATTAACGTCATCTTTAATTTATTATAATGAAGAGAAATAATTAATTTTTCGTGCGAAAATTGTCCTAGACGAATCAATTGCTCATTTTCAGCGAGTTTGGTACTTTTTTTTGTGCAATGACGCGGATGGTTACAGTTATTAGTAGGATGTTATTCAGCATTGACAACAACAAAAAAAGCGGCGTCTTCGTTTGCATGTTTGTTGCTTATTGCTAAGTTTTTGAAACTTTGTGTATGTTATGTAATTTGTTTGTCGCATTTTGCAAATCACGTATTTTTTTAATTGATTTAAAAAAAAATATATATATTTTTATGCCAACCCCAACCGATCGGCATAAAATACAAAACCTAACTATACAGAAAGACAGATGTCTACCTTTGACTGATAGGAAGGAGCTTAATGACCAGAAAATAAAAGACAGATGCTAGCTCGAAGCAAACACAGTTCCCACAGTAGGGAGGGAGGGAGGGGGAAGAGCGTAGGCGGATACGGCTGTTGTAAGAATTGGCCTATTTAAGCGGAGGACGGCCATCTTGGATCTTACAATGCCGCCAAGTTCATGGGGTCTATGGGGTCAAGTCCAAGTGACCTACTCCAGCCCGACCGAGCCTCGTAGAATGCGAAAGTGGCGACCTCTAAATGAAGGGAGAGAAGCGAGAACGAGCAGAAAAAAAAAGCCTTTTGTTTTGTGGGTTAGAATTACGAGTGACCACCACCTAAGTAGAAAGGAATTTTTATAGGCATTAATCAAAATTCTTTTAAGCCTAACGCTTTTTTTTCTCTCTTTGGGTGGGTGTAGTCACGTTTGCGTTTTATGGGTTCCACCCTAACAGACCCCATTTTTTTTTATTTTGCACGTACGGTCTGTGCCTGAGTATGTTTGTGTATGTGGGTTGGTAAGTTTCCCTCCCAGAACTTATGAAGGCACCTCCCTTTAACATGGTGGTTACACCTAGCCTACTTAGCTCTCCTTAAAACCACGTCTCCAGTTCGGATGTGCTACCACCCCAGAGACGATGCTGGAATCACTATACTGGGGAGACGGCAGTGGGGCAGCCTCCCCCCACCCAAAAAAAAAATAATAATAATGATAAAAAACTATTCTCTTTCTCACACCCAACATGAATATGCCAGCCCAGTCTGGTCTCCCTACTTGCAAAATCATATAAACTACATTGAGTCAGTTCAAAGATCGGTCATTAGGAATTTAACCGGTATGAGAAATCAAGGACCGCGCTAGTGGTTCACCCACCAAGTTCAATAATTGTTACACTTCATTGTAACTTCATTGTAAGAAAGTCATTATTTATCTCCTTCATTGTTGTTGCATGGCCACTAGCTTTTGGTACTTAATCTGAAACCAGAGTTGAGCGTATTTCACGATGATGAGGATAAATACCTATGCGGTGAAACAGCTTGAAAATTGTTGGAAATGGGCAGTCTTAGTGCCCTGACAAGCAATAGTTGTATTTCAATCAAGTGCACAAACTGTATCAAGGTGATAAAAGTGCGTGAAGATCGTTGATTTCAGCGACTACTGACTACTGACTACTATATACTGACTA
>JAHWFP010020128.1:0-35210 GCA_023313725.1 Lithobius niger
GTTATTCGAGGCAACAATGTGCAAATTTCAACTTCTTTTTAGGGCAAGAACGTCCCAGTTTCAACTTCAAGCCAAAGAATTGACACACTCGCACGTTTTCATTGTTCCCCTTCCGGGGGTCGTCGTTGCGGTTGCTTCATTTCTGCTATGAGACTTTGGTTTATAATGTAAGATTTGTAAGAAAGACGCCGTCTACTACCGGGTTGTATAGTTGTCGAATAAATATTGAGAGAAAAAAATGACAAAGCCAGCGGGCTAAAGGTTTCAACTTAGCTGTACAAAAGCGTATTTATTTATTTACGGTGGAAATATTCATATGAAACTGCATGTAGTCCGGGTCAGGGAAGGCGCTGATTGAGTGAGCGAAACCAACGAAAATCGGCGTTCGTTAGCCAGTGTGCGCAAACTGAAAACGAAACTTTTAACGCCGATAAAAATACTTCACGTATATAGGCCTACAACTTGGTCTTAGACCACTGGCTAAAGGTTCCGTCGTTGTAAATGATAATAATTAAAGGATTAGTGAAATTCGGTTAAATATTGAACAATAATGACAAATTCTGCGGGCTAAAGACTTAGACTTGGCGGTACATAGGTGTGTTTATTTATTTCCGTTGTATAGAGGCGTGTTCCTTTTATTTACGGCGGAAAGATTTATATGTTACGTAGGTGCAGGGAGTGTGGCTCAAGGGAAGCGCTAAGTGAGTGAGCAAAGCGAACAAAAATCTGCGTTTGCAAGCCAGTGTGCGCAAAAACACATAGACGGGACACACCTTCCGCAACAAGCACATGAGAAAGGAAATCGTCCCAATGTTTTAATCCGTGCATGAAATCAAACGGGCTTCAACTAGTGAAACAATTATTGTCAACCTAACATGTTTATTGTTTATGCACTATATAGGCTGTTTCTGCAGTTCGTTAGTCTCTAACCTATCCAACACAAAACTTAGTTTGTCCCAGTTACAGGAAAGTCACAATGGACGTCTCTGTATCCTTCTATTGACCTTAACGCCATCTAGCGGCGAACATGTTCAAAACTCAAAAGTAAACCCGCTTCTCTGAAATAGGCCTTATCTTGCGTTCTCACAGCATGTTGTTATTACCATATCGTGACGTAACATGCTCATATTTTTTTTTCTCTCTAGACGAAAACCTTGACCCAGGGAAAGACTTTGGAGGGAGGGGAGGGGAAATAGGGTTAAGAGTGAGATGCAACGTCAACGAAATAACGTCTAAAACGGACGATTACGGGCAGCTCTCTGAGTCATTTGAAAAGCTAATGCAGCGTTTAATGGCCTGCCATATTGAAAACCCTCTCCTATTTCAAAACCCGGACCTGTCAACATTTTTTTTCGTAAAAGCCAAAAAAAAAAAGAAAAGAAAAGAAAAACCCTCCCGTCACGTGACAAATTTCCCCCAATTTCCCTCTTTTCTTCTCTTTTTTTCTGTTTTTCAATTTTTTTTCAGTCTACAGCCTGCTGCTACTTATTAATTCCCTCCCCCCCCCCCCCCATGGCGGCATGCTTACGGCTGTACCTAATTTTACGGGTTCTTGAACGGAAAGAGAAGGGGATAACGATAAAGGGGGTATTCTTACGAGTAGGTGTGGGTGTAACAAGGTGGAGGAGGGGGTGGGATAAAGGGAGGGGAAGTGGGTTTCCAGGAAGAGGTACCGAAAGGAGCGTAACCGACCCCCCACCCCCCTTCCCTTCTTTCTCTTTCCCCGGGGTTGAATTTTGCGGTTTGGGTGCTTTGATTTAGATACCCGCACAAGCTAGCTGCACGTGGAATTTTAAGCTAAAGTGCGTAACAAGGCCATAAAAAATGTTTAACGGTTTTCGATAACCTTAAACAAAATAACGATAATAATTAAAAACGTTAGTGAAGGCAGAGATACTTTACTTTACATTACTTTATTAAAACAAATGCGTTACATCGCCGTTCAGGCTACGTAACAAAATTCAGAGCAATATATATTTCATGCAAAGAAAAGCTCATGTAATGATATATGTATACATAATTTGATTTGTTATATGCACTTTTTTTTGGGTAAAAAAATTCACCTTATTTGGAATTTGTGGCGATGTAACCAATATAATAGCATAAAGCGAATTGGGATGAGTAACAAATAGGCCTAAAGCCACATTTCGTACCAAAAAAATAACATTTTAACGTATTTAAAAATAGTATGTAGATCATGCAGTACATTTTAATTTAAACGACAAATTTCATATTGGCTACATATGCGCTCAAGTTCAAAGGAACTTTTGTGCAATTTTTATCATTGTACAATATCTAGTACAATATCTTCAGTAAAAAATGTTGTCCTCGTGAATTTAGTAAGGAGAGGCACTGTTTAGTTTGTGGTTTACACTTCGACACTGGCGTCTGACGGATATCTGACACGTTAACTGAGAGATGATTGTGATTTTTGCCAAATGATCAGCCATGTTTTATTTTTTTTTTATGTCTATAATGTACGTATTTGATAATAATAAGATAAATGCACCCATATAAGGCCTGTTACGGGACTTTGGAATGCATTTTGAATAACTGACATATTTATTTTTCGCAGTGTCTCTAGTCCCGGTTGGGCTGTAACTGTTTCAAGCCTATTTGGACGCGTTGCCGGGACCAGAGTTCTGCGTGTGTGGATCCCGGCAAACAAAAAAACCGTAGTTTTTAGGCAAACTTATATTAGTTTTGGTTAGGATTAGTTAGTTTAGGTTAGGTTACGTTGGTTAGGTTCACTTTAACACGCTGAAGGCCTAGTTTTCAACGAATTCACCGAGACCTGAGTCTTTATAAACTGGATCCCGTCACCGGGACCTGAGACACAGCCTTTATTTTTTGGTAAACTGAAGATTTTAAAGCATTTAACCGTGGGTTGCTTCTTTTACCCGCATTGCAGAAGAGGTCGCTCGCTGTTTCTGTGGCATTCGGTGCGTTTCTTTTCCATCTAGCAATTTAGCGAAACAAGAGTATGGTTCGCGATTAACGCCAAACTGTGGATATACATAAACGGGATTAGGTTTATGTGTATTGCATAATACTGTCGTAGACTTTACATCGTGATCTTGTTTCGCCAAATTGCTCAATAAAAAAGAAACGCACAATTTGCTGTCGCTGACGGTATTAATACTGCAGATGATAATCGTTTAGCATTCTAATTAATCGATCATCACTAACGATTATCACTACCGTCTAAACGTTAGTGATAATCATTGAGCATTCTAAGTAATAGAAAGCTGAAACCCTTCCTGCAAACTGAAATTTCATTGATTTGTTTTCCCTATAGAACAAGTCACAAGTTCTTAGTCGAGTTGGGCACTAATTTAATCTGCGTTGTTTTGAAACCAGTTGTACTAGGCTAATGCATCAAATAACTGTTGGTTCCCTTTATCTATACCACGCGCCATGGCTGTTTGCTGTGACGTGCATATCACGTGACTGGGCTAGTCCAATCAGACGGCCAAACAGCCGTTGTTCTCGTTCGCCATTGGCTAACTCATGGTGACGTCACGGCAAACAGCCATTGCGCATGGTTTAACATTTGCAGTGTTTGTGTTTGTGTTTGGTGATGGTTGTGACGGTTGAGGACAGATTTCGGCAACATTGTGGAACCTGAAACCTTGCAGGAAAGCTTATTCATGTTCCTTTGCTTTTATGACTTGATTCAGCTAAGCCTCACCTTAAACATCAAACAAATGGTTTTTTTTTTGTTTGTTTTGTAATTAAGTTGAAGCGTAAGACGAATAGGGTGGATTTTCCGAAATAATCTCGGAAACAGCGATCGTATACCACTTTTTAGCGAAATCAATTCAGGGAACTGTGCCAGGACTTTCAGGTCCCATTTTTCATTAAATCCAAGGATCATTTGCCGAATTACAAAGCTAAAAAAAAATAAGGCGAATAAACAAGCTAAAAACTGTTGGAACGAATGCAGCCTAAAATTTGAAACGAGCATAAAATACGTCAGAGATTACTATATGCAAGTCAGCGAGATCGTTGTGGTTTGCCATAAACGGATTTAAATTCGAAACTGTGTAAACCTATGTATTAAACCAAATACAACCACTAGTTTTTAGTTATGGTTTTCATATTTGGTAAGCCTTCGAACAATCGTAAAAATGAGAAAAGGGAACTATAAAAATTTCAACCACATGTACGAAACCTACAAACGTAACGTTTCGTGTCGTGTCAGTAAACCAAGTCGGCCCCCCCCCCCCCCCCCCCCCCGCGGCCATTATGTCCTTCCGTAATTCCTTTGCCTTAATATACGTAAAGCTGTTACACTTTTTGTGAAATGGGACTAAATCGAATGAAAACGCACCAAATCACGAAAACAGTGCTGTGAAAAATTTACTAGGATCCGTTTCAACCACTGTTGGGGCTGCGGGGCAAGGGGAACAGTTTGACCGTATTGCCCGAGGGCACCCCAACAACTGATGTGATGTACCACCCTGTTACGTAACTTCAAGGGACCATTCCCCCTCCACGAAACTTTCAAGTGACAGGGGCTACAAGCACAGGAGAATGCTAGGATCGTTTTGGTGTAGTATACTGTTGCTGTTATCCTACAAGTATTGTAGAGGGAAACGTGACAAATGCCTTCCCAAGAGCACTTGCCAAGGGGGAAGGGAAAAAAATATCCAGTTCCCTTATTCCCAATCACGTTCTTAGTTCAAGAGGACGTTCGTTTTCGTTCAAGAGTTCAACTTTCTGTCTATCTCTCTTCTTTCGCCTGTTTTACTATCTCTCACTCCCACTTTTGGGAGTTAAAAAAAGAGAGGGAACAGAAGTGATACGAGCGGGCGCTCTAACAGCACTAGCCGATAAGATAAAGGTATGTTTATCGAATTTGCGGTTTTTTTTTTAAAGTTGTTTTTTAGTTGTTGAGGGAAGGGAAGCTGATTTTAATGGTTTTAAACAGAAAACGTTCCAGTGGAAGGGTGGCGGTGTATACGTTCGTTGTGGGGATCTGTACTGAATACCGCTGTGGTTTGTCTGACCTTATTTGGGAAAATTTGCTGTTACGTACTCGCTGGGAAGTTGCGGTGTCAGGGTTCGTTGGCTTCAGGTTGGGAAGGGATTTTTTGGGGGGGTTGGGGGTTGGGGGAGGGCGTGCGAGGAATTTTTGCTTCCTTAAATTCGTAAAATTTGCGTAAACATTAACGTAAACGATATGAAGTGAGTTTTTTTTTAGGGACCTTTGTTAATATTATTAAACATTTTCATACACATGTACTAACCAAAACGGCGGTGTTGGACCCACCGTTTCCAACATTGGTACGGTTTGATCGTTCATGCATAGCCCCTCGCTGATTGAGTGAGCGAAGCGAACTAAAACCAGCGTTTGTTAGCCAGTGTGCGCAAAAATGTGATTGAAGAAACTTAGTTTGGTGAAGCAAGAAAAGGCGACGTCAAAGTTTTGCGCACTTTTTTTGCATCCACTGGCTAACAAACGCTGGTTTTTGTTCGTTTCGCTCACTCAGTCAGCGCATCTCCCCTTCAGTTGCTCCTCCCACGCCTAGCGTAATGAAGGCTCATGGAAATGTATTTTTTTTTCAGTGCATTGTTACAACCATACAAAATGAACAGCTGCTTCCCCCCCCCCCTCCCGGTTTGTTGGTAATTGTTTCGCTCGTAGATATATTTCGCTTTTGTTCTCAACTACCGAACAATTTTTCGTTGGTTGATAATGTGGTTGAATATTTGTCGTGCTCCTAAATTGTTCGACAGCAGTGACCGTTTCAGTGACCGAACAAAATGAAACAAAAAAAAAACAAGCGGCTACAGCGACTACCTAGTCGCATCCGGTCTTGTGTACAGTTCTGCCACTACCAATAGTGAGGCACACTTCTTTATCACGCATTGCAACAGCTATCTCTATTATATAATCTAAAAACAGTAACCATCAGAACTGCCCGTTACAAATGTGTTAGCTTTTAAGCTTATTTTACGTTTTAGGCATAATTGTCAGCCTTTAGGCCTAATTTACAGCTTTAATTTCGTAAGTAGCAACTAACGGAGATTTGGATTGTATACAGTAAGCATATTCATTTTTGCAACACGGTATGCCTCCACGCTCACAGTTACAGTGTTACAACGTAATGCGCAACGTAGCCTTAGATCAGTGGTAGTAGGGAAGGGACGGGAGAGACGCTGTTGAGAAAGCCAGCAGGTGACTCGTAGCAACTTGACGTTGCCATGGTAACGTGACTTTAGACCTAATTTTCATTTTTTAGGTCTAATTTTTTAAACGTCAGTTTTAGTTTCGTAAGTAGCAGATAGGCCTAATGGAGAAATTGGTTCAACCGTAAGCCTATTCATTCATGCAACAATGCGACAAGACTCTTTTAAACGAAGCTAAAATGTTTTTGTTTTTACGGCTGCATTAACACAAATCTTTAGGATTTCAATTCGACGATGAAATGTTATTATTTAGTTTAGTTACGTCGAAGAAGTCTATTAGCTATAAAGTGGTAACGATGTTTAATTTGCCATGTTATTTAACTAACTTTTGAGACTGAATCTAACGTTGTAAACAGTGGTCGTCAATATCTGGTACCGTTGCGAAGTTGAAAAAAGCGACGGACGGACGGACAAAGTCGTTGCAATAGTCTTCTCAGCCGGTACGGCTGTACAGAAGACTAAATCCCACAAGGGTGAAGGAACCTTCAAAGTTTCAGCCAGTCAAAGTAGTGATATCAGATCAAAAATGGTTGCCACCAAGTTGCTGCATGGTGTATCAATCCCCCCGCCAACGAACAACCGCCAAGCGAATTCCACCGACTACTACTTCAGACGTTAAATGAAAAACTTGAACATTGTTGTACGGATTTGTAGCAATGGTCATGTTTTTCATTGAATCTTTGATCTAATAGTCGGTGGGATTCGCTTGGCGGTTGTTCGTTGGCGGGGGTGATATCACTACTTTGTAGGGGAGCACTTTACGGTTAGGATTGCTACACCACGTAGCAACTTGGCGACTGCCATTTGTGTTCTGATATCAATACATTGATTGGCTGAAACCTGGCGGGGTCTTTCACCCTTGACCCTTGTGAGTTTAGTTTCAGTTATAGACATCATCCATAACCTCTCACATCAAAAGATGACTTTTATGGCATGCCAGCAAGTAGAAGGGGAAATAATCCAGTCCTTATGCAATGAGAGGTCCCTGGGAAGCCGACGGTCAGCCTAATGGTCAGAGTGGTCGGGTGCAGCCAATTGAACGCCTGATCGAATCCCGTTTCGTCTATGTTTACTCCCACGAAAATATCCCAGGAATTTCTCACTTAATAGTTAATACTGATGATAATTTAGTAAACTTTTAGTAACCATATATGTATAGAAGAGAATCTTGACCAATTATCAAATGATGGAGCTGATTATAAAATTATTGTGTAATTGTTTGTGTCAGGAATTTTTTTTTTTTTTTGCAATTCCTAACCTAACAAATAACTGAAATGCAGAAACGTGGTAGACGCACGTTTACTAAAACAAGAATTCAACCAAAGTTTGAACAATGTTTGGGCAGCTTTGCTTCTTGATGCTTTAGGTGCTTTTCATGACGGGATTAAGGGCGCGTTAACGCAGCGCGCCCTGTCTTGCTCACCGAACGCTATTTACAGGCCAACCGTTATTTATTTACGACTAGTTTCCAGTTTGAATGAATGCGGCAATATAGCAGTGACATTTGCCGCCATATTGGCACCAGTATGGATGTTGGAGGGCATAACTACAAGGTGCACTACATAAAAATGGAGAGAAAAACAACGGAAGAGTGGAGTTCTTAGGCTTAAAATAACGTTGTTTCTCCAACAACAAAAATCGCGCGTTTCAGGTCTAAGAAATCACTCTTCACAGCATCGGCTTCAGTATGACGCCCTTCTGTTTCGCTCTGCAGTGCCCCTTGCAGCTAACCCATTAATGCTCCAGCATAGAGTTATATAAGATAATACTACGTCGTGTCACTGCTCTGTACATAACAAATTAAATAACAATACGAATAAAGAACAAAGTGCAAGAGTAAAGTTAGACATTGCTACAACATTGTTGTCATTTCACGCTGTTTCCAAAATATGCTATTCTCTCACAAAGAACAGCTTGTGGCATTGATCAAACGACGGCAGAATAAATAGCTACTCGCAGCGAGAATTCAAAATCCAACATGGCGTCCATATCGGGGTTATCATATCGAAAACACGTGTACCGTCGAATGCTGGCCTTCAGAAATCAGTCCCTCGTTTTGTACTGTGGCGAAAAAATGTTTTTCATAAATCGATGCTGACATGCCGTATACGTCGTATGTCGCGTCGTGAGCCACGAGAAGATAATGGCGCGTCGTTGCCATGATTACTACGCGTAGACAATTCGAATGTTCCGCATGTTGTGGTAAAGGCGAGAAGCAGCCAACAGACTTATATGAGCAAGTGAGCGAGAAAATTGCCGGTGAGTAAACCCGCCATTACAACTAGTTGCTAAATAATGAGAGTTTGGGGGACTTCTAGATAGATGTAAACCTGCCTACTCATGGAAACCCACTAAAGCCAAAAAAGACAGTAAAACTGGATTTTCGGTTTTTCATTTCTTAATCGCTAAAGGGGAAAAAAATTAGATCTTATCAATTTGGACCCTATCAAGCTTTGCGGACGTTTGAAGACATGATATCAAACGCCAAGCTCATTCGCCAAGTTAATCCCACCGACTAAGACTTCAAACGTTTGATGAAATAGCCTACTTGAAAATTGCGCAGTAAACAATTTTCAAATTGTTCATCTAACCTTCGAACTATTACTCGGTGGCGAAAGAGTTAGGCGTGTGATATCACGACTTCAAACAGCCGGAAAGCTTGGCGGGAATCCTTAAGTTTTTTTTGTGTAGAGATTTAGTATATTCAGTAGTGGATATCGTATTTTGAACATTTAAGTGACACACAATCATTGAGAAAACTTGAGAAAACTTAAATTTGTGGTTGAAGGATACAAGAAAAAATGGGGCCTCCTGACCGGCAAATAAAACCACAAGTGCAAACAAGGTCACGATTTTAATTTTCAACCGGTTAACTTCCGGTCTTGGTCACAATAAAAATGATTACAGATTATAAAAACATCAAAATAGTGCTGAAAACAACAGCAGCAACCACTCTGATCTCCACCATTTTGAAAGTGAAATCACATGACGTATACTTGTACACAATCATTGATACCGTATATTTTTTCCTGGACGACAGCTCCACTGTCATCTCCTGTGGTGTCTCGTGCTCATGTCGATTATGGCATGTCAAATATCCTGGGTTTTCCGCTTGGATTTTACCAGCTAAATTTTCTCTCTGGTTGTCGTGGGACAGATAACCTAGTTTGGGTGGGTGTTCCCTAAAAAAACAAACAAACTAGCCTCATATATTTCAGTGAGCCTACAAGCTTTCACGCTAAGCGCTCACTATTTAATCACTACTTAAGATAACTTAACACTACTTACCATAACGCTATTGTGTGCACGGCGTATCTTGAGTCCTGCAGGTATTTTATGAGCGACTACGTCTTCCTGGAGGGAGCGGCTTTAATCGACGGCCGCCATTGTTTTTGTAACCATCTTGGATATCAACAGGGCACTCTGCTACCAAAAACGTACAATCGATTAATCTCTCTTCGTTCTGCAGCGAACTCAAGATAGGCCGCGCATCATTTACACAGTCGTAAGATTATAATCCACATACAGAATTCAGTTCAACATTTGAAGGGTTCAAAATTCAATGTCTAATACTGTCCATTGTTCTATATCATCAATAAAGGATCAATCATTCAGAAATAATAAAAAAATAAAAAGTTTGTGGTTTTTCTGTAAACCTTAAATTAGAAGTAGCTATATTTTAAAAGCAGTTCGAATCCGTAATGTTTTCCCGAGTCTCAAGAAAGGGTGTGGTTGGTATCCATGAATACTTCACTACCCACGATGCACCTCGAGAGCCCCCAGGGTCACTTGCAGATTAACCCCTCTTGAGACGATGGGAGGGAGGGAGGGTGGGGGATGAGGAATTGAAATACTTGGGAGGTGTCAATCCCTCAGGCACTAGGTGGGGGTTTCAGGTTGGGGGACGGGAAACCCCATGGTTTGGCCATTCAAAACACGGGACACAGAAGATGGGATCAGCATGCTTGTGGCTGGTGGTCGGTTGGCTACCTTGGCAACCGGCGTTCATCACGGAGGGTGAGAGAGAGGAATGCTGGTCCTGATTTCGGGAGCAGATTTGAATTGATTGTCGAACGAGATCCTTTAACGTCCAAGTATTGCAATAACAAGTTCTTGAATAAAGCGTTGTAAAATATCTTAATTATAAAATTAGCTAGAGAGTTAAAGAGAGTTCTGGTGATTTATAATTATGTATTTGAATCGTACTCGGGTATATTTTAAATATTTTTTGTTTGTTTGTTTGTTTGTAAGATCGATCCAAAGTTTCGTAAGCCTTGGTTGGGGTAGAGACACTTCGGTATCTTGGAAAAATCGCACGCTTGTAATAACGCAACTGGAACATTAATTTTCGCCGGTCGATTATTTTCGACATACCTTTATTACGACGACGCACGTTTGTGTGCCGTCCGCTAAAACTGAAAGATTCGCCCACCGTCCCATCCAGATAAAGTATACGGCATCATGGTTGACAAAGACTTAATTTAATTTAGTTTAATTTAATATAATTTAATTTAATTAACACATTTGTTGTCGTTGTCCTTGGATCGTGACGATGTTTTAACAGACAGTGAACAATTATCTCTTAAAATATACAAAATTTACAAGTAAAATAGTAAATATAAAATGCTATATCTAAGATAAAAATAAGAAAAAGAACTCACTAGAATTTTGGAAAAGAGAAAAAATATCACCACGCACTTAACCTACACCATCATACAAATTTAACGCATATGGAAAAAGAAATTACTTGGAAAGTCCATATTTAAGTTCTGCTGGAGCATACCTATAGTGTCCGCGGCCTATCTTGAGTTCTCCGCAGAACGAACACAGATAATCAATTGTACGTTTTCAGTAGCAGAGTGCCTTGTTGATATCCAAGATGGTTACAAAAACAATGGCGGCCATCGATTAAAGCCACCCCATCCGGGAAGACGTAGTCGCTCACAAAATATTTTCTGGACTCAAGATACACCGCGCACACAATATCTGTCTTGCATTTCAACAAATGGACAGTTCAAACGTCTGTAACATCCTGACGTAACTTATTCCAAAAGAAGATACACCTAAAGGCAGAGGAATGTCTAGCAGCATTGTAATGGGGGTTATTAACTTAATTTAAAACTGTGATCCCCTACTGTTGAACAGAGATGTTCCGTTCAAAGAATTCATATTTAACTTTGGGTAGAAACTTTAAACATGTATACCAGACATCCACGTTGTCGGCGCCATTTAAGTAATGGAAAAAGAAGAGATGATCTTAATCTTTCACAATAACTCGTATTATTCAGGAACTTGATTCGTTTTGTAAACCTTTGTTGACCACTTTCGGTCGCAATGTCATCTTTTTTTTTAATAAAGGGTCCCACATTTAGCATTTAAGCTGTGTTGGACTTGGTGAACATGTGTCCGAACTTTTATTAATTTCTGTCGCATCGGAAAACTGGAGTTGAACTGGAATCGTGATTTTCTTTTTTGGCTGCTTCTTGTTGTTGGCACGACACGTTTCATACTACACTCTCTACATCTCAAACTATTTGTCCTATAAAGCTGGTTTTTAACTAATTTTACTGTAAATATGAGCCCTTTCCATAAGGCCTTTTCTAATTGGTCAAGTGGTTCAGGGGTTAGGGAGCTCTAAACGATAAGACTGATTGTTTTTTTTTTTCAATGGTTTACCTTTTCAATGTGTGTCTCGCTTTGCTCTATCAATCTTTCATCTCTCACCTTCGTAGGATATTACATCTAACGTTCTGCAGATGTTTCTCCAAGTGAGGGATCATCAGAAAGTGAAGTGATAAGACGCCCATGGAAAAATCTGTACTGAACAGGACGTAAAGAACAATATTCTTAAAATAAGTAAAACAAGAAAACCCATATAAAGTTTATACTAACACAAATTACAAGTGATGTGTGGTTCTCGGTGGTTACATTGGTTCAGTCACGTTTCTGAAGAAATGTTTGCGCTGATTGAGTGAGCGAAGCGAACGAAAATCAGCGATTGTCATCAGAAACAGCGCTTTTCTGATAAATTGCTTGATCTTTTTGCTGGACTTCTTGGACGTAAAAAAATAATATTGACCTTCTCTCAAGATAACCGATAGCGCATACAACACTCTTATAATTTGCTTGATCGTTTTTTATGTGGAAGGTGTTTCTGTATCGTAAGTGTTGCAGCAAGAAATCTACTCGAGCGCATCGAGACGACGCGGAATGAGCGAGCGACTCCGCTAGTTGTTATTATGCAACAATGTCAATCAGCAAAGGCCAGCTGCAAGACGTAGAGTGAAGATTAAAGGGTTGGTTTCCTTATTGGTTTGGCAACACGGCAGTATCTGAAATTTTACAGGAAAGTTTATTTGTGTCCCTTTGCTGTTTTGACTTCGAATCAGTTAAACCTTACCTTAAACGTAAAACGGGTTGGGTTTTGTTTTCTAATTCCAGTCTAGATCTGATTAGGGACTTAGACAAGTAAATTATAAGACAACAGGTTCCCGAGAGGAAATTGTGAGAAACACCATATAAGAAATAGTGCGGAAGTCGTTGGTATAGGGAAATGATAGCTAACATTTCAGACAAGAACATCCAAAAAATATATTGAGAATCTCGGTAGTACGTCGTTGAAAAAAACAAGCTTCAGTTCGTTTTTCACTAAACACGTGACATTTACTCCACAGAGTTGTTGTGACCCGTGACCTAACTTTGTTGGGTTGCAAAACACGAAAACATTGTGTATAATTTACTGCTGCTAAACAGGAAACGATCCTAGTTATTACTTGTTCGTTTTTTCTCCCCAGCTCCCTGCTGCTTCTTGGTAGCCCTACAGTTACCATTAATAAATTTAACAAGCCTTTTTCATGCTGAGTCAGTCATTTTTTCGAACGCCTACAAGGTGGAGCGTCATGCAAGTCCATTTATGCAATGCGTCGTTGTGTATGCTTTATTTCTTTTTATTCGTTTCGTTTCATTTTTTTCTTCTTTTTTATTATTCCCTTTTTTCCCCCCGTTTTGAATGAATCGGGTTTTGGCCGGAAGTATCCCACTGCATTCAAATTTCCTGTTCCGGTCGGTGAAGGTTCTCATAACAGTCAGCAGGTGTCCTCCCTGTATTGTGAATCCTAGTTAGCTGCACTCAAAAACATAATTGTCAAATAGCATCCAGAAGGGTGATTCTGATTTTGTCTTGTTAATAATACATAGCCCAGATTTTATAGCCATAAATTTTATAGCCCATACATAGCTATAGATTTTATAGCCCAGATCGCGCTGGGCTACTTTGTGATTGTCGTTTCGAAATTTCACGCGCATGGCATGCTTGGTTGAGCAGGAGGTTGTGCAGGAGCGTTCGAAAAATCAGTATCGGCATCTGAGTTTGGTGCAAATAAACACGCAAATAAACAGGTAACTGAACAAACATAAATCGATGTAAATTATGTAAATCATGATACGTTGAAAACACAACAGCACAACAACTAAAATCATACACTAAGAATAACGAATAACGAATTGATATGTCATTCATATATGGTCGCTTCAACACTTGTTGGGCGTCCGGACATGCGCAAGCGAGGTATTGCAATGTTTTGCGGATAGTTGTCCGGGAGGGGTTCTACAAGCGCTGAAATCTCGTATGACTTCTAATATCGAATTTTAAAACTGGATTTTAAAATCAACATGAACGTTCCAAATTTTCAATCTTTGAAATTCATGCAATCGCGCAAATCCAAGCAAATCAGTGCCAGTCCAACGCAAATCGGCGAAAATCTTATACCTGGACTTTATCTTTAAATATGCAAATCGAGGCAAATCAGCATAAAGTCAAGAAAATCAGTCAAAATTGTAGCAATCTTGGAATTTAAAAAAAAATGGGAAAACCAGAGAAACAATGAAAGAAATTAGTCCTCCGCTTTTTGTTTATGAAATCTTGAAATTTGCAATTCTGTGCGTATGTCAACGTATATCTGTTAAGATCTTTGGTAAAAGCTGCAAATCACATGAAATCTGCTGATCTTGTCGAATGATTTGCAAATATCGTACATAATTTCCGGGTTTGTTGATTCACTTGGTTGCGAGGGGTCCGACAAAGGCTTGGCTAGTGTGGTTGATTTACTGATTTACATTGATTTACTGATTTACAATGATTTCCTTCTGATTTATTGATTTCCAGATTTACTGATTTACACGATTTACAGTGATTTACTCTTGATTTACCAGTGATTTACTGATTTACACGATTTACCCTTGATTTACCGATTTACTAGTGATTTACCCTTGATTTACTGATTTGCTTCTAATTTATTGATTTACAAATTAATAAAATAAATTAACAATCAACACAATCCTGAAATATTTACCTCTAGTGTTAAATAAATACGGATGCAAACCTATTTGCGTTGCCTTTTGGACTAAAGTGTCAGCCTGCCTGACCTGGAAATTGAACCCACAACCGTTGAAACCAAAGGCTCTAGCCCTATTTGTAAGCCACAAGGACTTCGGACTTTCGTTTCAAAGGTTTCTAAGGTTTCTTTGGTTTCGATTCCCCACCCAGGCAGTCTGACATTTAAGTCCAAAAGACAACGTAAATAGGTTTGCATCCGTATTTATTTCTGATCGAGCCCATTTGGCTTTCCATCCCGTTTAATTCCCACTCAAAGCACAAACTTCCCTGAACAAGGCCGAAATATTGTAATGAACAGTGCAGACATTTGAAATACTGCTTTATTTGCAAATCAATATCGAAACCCTAATGCCACATCTCTCCCAGCAGGTTGTTAAAACACATCGTCTTCGCTTCAGAGTGCGCCGACAATTCAGCTAATGCCCCGAAAGGCAATTAAATCACTGGAAAATGCCAGAAACTATTAAAGGGATATACCTCCCAGCGCCATTTTTCTCGATCCACCACATCAAGTACGGTCCCAAAGGTCTATTTACTAACCGTTAGTCTTTCCCTTGCTAAAAAACCGTTTTTAAATGCGGCGTCTAGGAGATTTTCAGTTGAATATTGCTAACTTTATTTACGTTCGTCCCGAACATAAATGATGCAACGTGCGCATACAATAACTATGACGTTTCATCTCTATGTGTGCATGTACTAATTTTCTAATAATTACGATGAGATCAAAAATCTAAAAGACTAACGCGGTAAAAATTAAAATTAATTATTCCAATAGATCGCCGAAGCAAAATTATAAGACACTAGTCTAGAAAATTATAAATTGTGATTTTAAAATACGAGAATCATTCCGGTTTTTGACGACACAATCAATGGGTTCACGCTGGCTGGACTATTAGGCGCAATGCCAATTGAGACAGTAGCTATGTTATTCACTGCGAGGAACGAAGCTACCGTCTCAGTTAACTTTAGCTGTGGTAAATACGCGGATGTGATCGTCGCGTGGGTGTTGTGAGGCAGGCGGAAGGTTATAAGGCAGGCGGTATGTTGCTTTAATACACTATAATGCACTGGAAACAGTGAAACCACTTAGCTAAACTGAGTGATGCTTCTTGCGAAAGCACAAGGGGAAACAGTGTTGAAACGATGTTACAACAATGAAAACTTTGGCATTGTGAGAACCTTATTAAACACTGTAATGAATAGGTTCGTGCAGCCTTAAGGCTGTGTGAAGCAAAAAAAAAAAAGCAAACTCACTATTTTCTTATATCATAATTTAACACCATCTAGCGGTAAAGATGTACATCACCAAACGGGTGTGGGATTTGGATGGCATCACATCACCCGCAGCCAATCACGTTTGAGGAAAAGCCCTTGAGGACAAGGCTGTCACTCCCACTCAAATCCCTATTTGTCCGTCTCTATTATACATTCGTTCTTTATAATTTTCCTTTATTATTTTCAGTTCCCTTTTGTGCTTTTGAATGAATCTGGTTTTTAGCCGGAAGTAGCTCTCTGCATCCAAATTTCCTCTTAGGTTTGAGCTTCCCACGCCAGTCAGCAGGTGTCCTCCCAGTAGGTGAAAGAACAATCTTTTCTCTCTCCTTCTTGTCAGGTTATATAGAATCTTTGCCGCCTTCGTGCTGCCACCTGGGGACAGAAAGGAGTACCGCACCCATCGTTTTCGAAACAGGAAGTTGTCTATCATTTTGCTTGTTGAATAAGCTAACAAGAAAATTACGCACTTCCGACGTGTTAATAGAATACATTGTAAGCGATAGGTGTGTTTGTTGACATTTGTCGCGTTCGCAAATGTGAGGCAGTAATGGACGGAAGTGAGCCTAATGCAACTAAGTAAGGCTTTTCTGCGTCGATTATCAGCTGAGGAAGAGGAAATAGTGGATAAAAAATTTCACTCATTTGAAGAAGGCGGCGTTTAATTCTAATGGAGCAGACAGTCATAAACGACTGGTCTTGTGTGAGAATACAAGTTATACTATCTCAGAAAGAAAAAAGCAAACAGCACGGAATGGGACACGAACTCTGGACACCCTACATACTGGGCGCGGTGCTCTATCATTGTGCTATCTCGGTGGACCTTGGCTGTGGGCTCCAGCCAAGCTTAATATCTACGCAAACATTATGAAATTTGATTATAAGTTGCTTAAAAGCATATCAGCTTGCTTCAGTTGTGACCTATGACATGTCCCTGAAGTTCTCATATTTTCTCATTCTCTGTGAACTAATACAGTTTGGTGTTCGATTTCGAGAACAACATATAGGATTACCTTGCCGTTATCCGTGACTGTTCCTGACTTTAACCATGGCCAGTAAACTATCCATACTGCAGCACAGCCATGATTCATCTTTCTCGACATTTTCAGCCTCTAGATGACGCTAGTGTGAGGCTTGGTGTTTCAAAAACAAAACTAACAACAACCAAACCAATACATAGGAGCACCTTCCCATTATCGGTTGCTATTCCTGGTGTTACGTTCCCAAACTTTCACACTTCGTTCGTAGATGTCACTAGTGGTATTCTCTTTGAATTAATACGACTGTCTTTAGGTTTCAGAAACAGCAAAGACGAGCACGTTGTCGTTATCTGTTGCTGTTCCCAAATTTAACGTTCCCGAATTTGTATAGCTTGTACCTAGATTGGGCTAGTCGCAGTTTGTATGAACTAATATTACTTGGTTATTTCAAAATCAAGTTGTTGGAATGCCAGAACGCCTTGCCGTTATCCGTCAACAGGTCTTTCTGTAATGTTACTGAAATTTGCGCATGCTGTTCGTAACTTTAACGTTCCGAAATTTGTATAGCTTCTTCCCAGATGGTGCTAGTATCATTTTTCATGGGCCAATATTGCTTGGTATCTCAAAACAAGTTCAGGGACCCTTGCCGTTATCCGTTACTGTTTCTTACTTTACCGTTACTGACATTTGCACGTATTGTTCCAAATCACACTACGCGTCCTCTGTTGACAAATGGCAGTAAATGTAGAAGACTTTCAGAAGAAAAAAGCCCAATGGTCCATTCATGAGAGATAGCTAGAATAGCTAGAGATAGTTAAAAGCTAGAACTTAGCTAGACATATCTAGAAGGGTTGGGAAGGCATTTGCTGTACCAGAATAAATTTACGTACAAAAATAAGAGTCACACGTGTAAAATAAGAGGGCTCTACGTAGCAAAATTAGTGCATCGTATATTAGGACCGCCGACAATGCTTTATAACCTGGGGACAGAAAGGAGTGAAGCCCATTGATACCGAGCTCGCACCAAACTCAGTAATGATGGATTAGGGCACGTTTACGCAACCACTCGTTTTTGCATTCTCGCAGCTAGAAGCTAGAAATCACCTCAAATTCCAACATGGCGGCGGTTTTATGTCTACCGCCTCACAACGAAAACAGCAAATAACGTGAGTTCAGAAGCGTTTGGGAAAATTGTTTCGTCATGAGGAATTCTTTATATTGTTAGCACGGATTATAAGACTGCAAGTATTTACTCAAACGTGTCGGATTTAGCTAATCCATTTAGCGTTGTTAACATGGCAATGTCACCTTTGCCATCGCGATTGAGTTCTAGCAGCGAGAATGCAAAGGCGAGTCGTTGCGTAAACGCGCCTTTACACCAAGTAATCACTCATTTCACTGGTGTACACTGGACTGCTGACTGCCAGAACGAGGTTTTAGTAATAGTAATGCCACTCTTTCTCTTTTCCAGTATAAAACTGGATGAAAATTAATACCTGCTTAATACAATTACCTCCAGAGGGCATCGGCATCAATGACCCAATGGTAAGGCGTCTAGGCAACCCAACTACCCAAGTTAACCGTTCTTGAGCGTCGCCATGGCGATCGAAACTAGTTACCGTCATTAAAACGAAATGATCACGATAAGAATACTTACTGAATCACTTAAAAAAACTGATGGGTTAGGTTAGGAGTGCTGTGTCACTAGCCTGAAATGGCTGATTTTCGAACTACATCCCCTGCGAGTTGCTAAGCTCCTATGACAACTCTGACGTCATTCAAGACCGGCCCATTTTTGGACTACGCAAGACTTTAATAATGACGTCATTCAAGACTTGCACCAATAATTACCATTCTCCTGTTCAAGTCAAGACACTCATTGAGCAGCAGAATGCTTTGAGCTTAGTTAAGACACTCATTCGACTTGATTTGATTTGTTTATTGAGCCAATAAGCCTTGATGCAACACGCTCACTCTAGCCTACTTAAAATGCTAACTTAACCTATCCCCGCACACAACACAGCAGACCGCACAATGACCCCGAAGGTACTCGAAGAAATGTGTAACAATGTCGCATATAATTACCCAAATTTATTGTAAAAGCATTGTAAATCGTGACCTGTTAGACTTCCAGCTTCTTCTCCAACTTACAGCCTTCATTCCGATCTCACCGTTCTCCCTACCGTATACCCCAAAATCGAAGGGTTTTTTCGGCCATTTACATTCGAATTTCTAATTTCCCAATTCCCAAGTGCCCCTACTTCAATTCACACCAGATTTTATCCTAAGATTTTCGCTATGAGATCTCCTTCAGTCAAAGAATTCTTTTCAAATTTCCCAATTTTGGGCAAAACTCGGCTAAAACCAAATTACGCTTGACTTTCCGAATTTATTGCAAGCCGATAGTTGAAGTACATCGAGTGCATACTCATAATGAGAGAGACACACAGCCTGACGATGATCTATGGACAGCTTCAATGGGGTGCTGCACTGCTGCTTGTTCTTTATATAGCAAAGTGCAGTGGGTAGTACAATTAACAGCCACCAGGGCTTTCAGTGAGGGGAAGACGTTGGTATGGGTGCAAGGTGCACTGGTACCACATACACTGAATAGCCATCCGCCCGGCAAATCAAGCTGGTACCAGAATAAATCCAACTTTCACTAAAACTGAAGCACGGCTAGCAAACTCCACTCCCGTGTTCCAACTTAGGCTAAAATATCCGTAATTAATTTTAGGCCATAATATCCGAATCCCCCTGTTCGTCCCGCTCCAGCTGTGAGGCGTCACGTGAACGGTCTTGCGAACAAGATCGCCACAGGAGGTTAAATTAATTTGAAGCTAGATCAGAGCTGACAAGTTAACGTTTCGGGTTACTCCTGTAACGAACTGCAAAGAAAGAGTTTGAATCGAAAACAGACTAAGTTCTTCAAAATTCATTTATTAGTTATCATCATTCATAAGAAAGGCGGCAACAAAAGTTGAAAATACAATTAGTGATTTCGAAAACGTTCTGTGCGGTATGCCTCAAGGCTCAGTTATGGGCCCACTTTTGTTTCTTTGTACGTTAGCGATGTCGAAATCGAATGCGGAAATGATAAAATGTATCTGTTTGCAGGTGATATCACTGTTATCTCACTTGAAAATGAAAATACAAACGTGATCAACTATCACCAAAATGAATTTGGTAATATTGGAAAATGGAAAATCCTAACTTAATTTATATTGCGCATGGATTGAAAACATTTTGAGATATGAGATTGAAGTGTAGGGCCTTGCAAAGGAAACACAGCATAACAAACTTCAGAGAGTTCAATTTAGAGTTGTAAAAATATTATTCTAAAATAATCCAAACTCTATTACAGGAAATATTTTTCATAAAAAAAATGGAGACTTTGTAACCATTTATGAAAAGTACTGTCATGAGTCTATGAAAACTCACGGAACTTTTCATAGACACATGGTACTGTTTAAAACTGATTTTCAGAATGCGGCAGATAGAAAAGCAGAATTTTTACGGAAAATCAACCTACATATGGCATGTCCTTCAGATAATGAATGATTGCAGTAAACAGTGCAGGTCATAGGTAATCCCAACTGTACTTAGTAAGTTGTCCATTGACATACTAAAATCAGGTAGAATAGGAATAAAAATTTTGAAAAATACACAAAAGTTGCTCCCACAGCATAGTCCGGCATGGAGTTCCAGGACTAATAATGTGATGACCCGAACGAGTTTCGAACAGTTTCATTTTCAATGTCAAATATTGCCTGCGCACGGGTTTTTCGTATTTCGTATTCCGAAGGTATTGTCATGGTGGAATGAAACTATCGATGCCGCCATTTTTTATATCAAGTTTCACGGTCGCTCCGATAGGTTGCTTGCCTGCAGCGATGCGATGGCTCCTATGCACCACTGACCCGTGGTGCCGTCTAGTGGCGTTTGTTGGAAGCAGATACTATTTTAACACTCAGTTTAATAGTGCCAGGGCCTCCTACATTAAAGGCCGTAATAGTACACGCCATAAAGTGCACCTGAAATCTACCACAGACACACAAGGAGAGCAGCTCCTGTAGGTGCTGCCATACCTACGCCAAGCGGCCAAATTGTAAGCTAACCGACGAGAGTTTCCAAATTCTACCAACTGATGACGCCACTTACCATAGCTGCATCGGCCGCCATTGGCGTAGCACTGTGGAAGGCAAAGTTGTTTCGGCCTTTACTATTGGAGGCTTTGATAGTGCATATTGGACTGCTGACTGCTAGGATTGCCATCGGAGCAATTATTAAAGCCGTGGATGGTGCCACGACCACGTTAGAGTCTCCAAGATAAGATCCATACCATGCCGTAAGTTACCGCGTGGGTAACAGATTTTAATTTCACAAAGAACGTAGTGTACTATACATTGAAAATTACGATGTGAAAGTTTTTTTTTTTACCTCATAAATGCGCGTGAAAAATATTACCCGTGCTGCGATTGGGTCAAGGAAACAGGAACTGGCAAGAATTAGCGTTGAAACGACTATGAATAGAGAGAGGCACGAGTTCAGTTTCTTCCAGCCAAGGCCGACTGGGATTAGAAGTTGCGAGTCTTTCCTCCTGACTTCATAACCAGTTCTCGTGCAGGGAGTCAATGTCAACAATGTCTGTGCTAATTGGAAATAAGATTTTGGCGATGCCAAGACCGTAAAGGTACATTCCGCCTGGCTTATAACAGCCACACGCACTGTTCCGCGAGACTAGGCGTAGTAATGCAAGGCCAACTGAGATAGTAGTTGAGTTCTCAGTTGGCCTTGGGCGCAGGAGACGAAACAGCATGAACACAAAAATTGTGTCATCGCAATCCTGGAAGATTTTCGTATTTTAACATCACACTTTATAATTTTTTCAAACTAGTATCTTATAATTTTTCTCTATTAGCATAAATAATTTTATATTTCTATCGCATTATAGTGTCCGCGGCCTATCTTGAGTTCTCCGCAGAACGAACACAGATAATCGATTGTACGTTTTCAGTAGCAGAGCGCCTTGTTGATATCCAAGATGGTTACAAAAACAATGGCGGCCATCGATTAAAGCCACCCCATCCAGGAAGACATAGCCGCTCACAAATTACTTGTAGGACTAAAGATACACGGCGCAAATAATAGTCTTTTAGATTTGTGATCTTATGGAAACTATTAGCAAAAGATTAAAACTTAGTACATGTACACCTGTCATTGTTAAGTAAATAGAACCTGGGGCTGTACTTGATGTGGAGGATAGAGAAAAATGGTGTTGGGAGGAATGAACCTTTAAGCTAAAGAACTAGACCCGCTATATGTCTCTCTCCCCCCCTCCCCCCGGGACTACTTTGTGACAAGCAGGGATACACAAAAGGAGGGTTACAACTAGGATATACGTACCACGTCGTACAAATTACTAGTTGAGCCTTAACAGTGCCAAGAAGTTAGCGATTGTTAGTTGTTGTTAGCGATTCCTGGCTCCAGACCAGTTAATTCAACATCACAGGAATATTATTTCACCAAGTAACGTTAGTCGGCGCTTACTATTATCCCACCTGGGAATTGGATTGGAGCTGGGAGGCGAGATCCCCAATTTCTACCCGAGTCGGCCTTGATTTGAAGAAACAGAACTTCTTCCTCTCTTAAAGATCGTTCACAGATGCTGATTGTCATTTATTTGCCTTTTGTTTACACTAACGAAGCACTAGTACATTTTGTTTGCATACGTTTATTAATTTCAGAACCTGTACAGCGTAATTTTCGGCACTGATTGTGCGTAACAGTAGCTACGGGCACTCATTTGGCAACCGGCCGCTTGGGATGGTTGCACGGAATGAGATGGGGACTCCGAAGTCGGGACTACGAGCCCCCGTTTATACCCCTCCTGTCTGGTGGCGTGTCTCGAGCAAAAGCATGCCCCAGCTCTCTCCAGTTCTGATTGCGCACACCGGAATGTTTCCTCTTCTTATTTTTCCGGCAGTGAGTTTCCGGCAGTTATGATTGGCGGTAGTCTGGAATAAAAATTTTAAAAATTTCGAAAGTCGAAATGTAATAGTGCACAAAAGTTGAAAGGATGAAAAAAAATTTCGTCACTTTGAGGTCACGTCTTGAGGCACAACAAAGGCGTTCAAGTTTAAAATTGTATTGCAATAGGCATAATGACGAAAACGGCAAAAATAATGACTAGACTGGTTTCATATTTAATTTTAATATTATGTCATTTGACATTCTCAGAAACCATGTATAATTTAACAACAAAGACAGGCCAAAATAACCATTTCAGCCCATAACCTAATTATCACTATTTTTTGGGAAAAAAAATTCCGTGAAATTGTGGTCACCTTTTATGGTTTCTGATAGCATCAAACAGATAATGTTAAAATTAAATTTAAAACCGGTCAAATCGTCTACTGTTTTTTTTTTTTTCTTTTTCGCTGTTCCGTCCAAGCGGAATTTTCAAGGCATTTGTGGCTCCTCCAGACATGACTTCAAGAGTAATGACATTTTTTGTGTGTGGTAGAGTGATGCTAAAAGGCAACTTCTTCTCACTATGACATTTCGAATTTCGAAAATTGTACTTTTTCATTCCACCCTATCGGGGAGGCTTTAAGACGCCCCCACAGTTCAGATTGCGCACTGCCAGAGGAGTCAGGAAGTTTCTCCCCAATCATGCCCTGCAAGGGAAGCGTCCGCACTAGCCACCGTCCACTCTGCCCACTGCCGCTCTGTCCGCGTATAGAGCAGCGTCATGTGACGTCATATTGGCTACAAGAGAGATAGCTGCAAGGGGCACTAGATTAAAATGGAGGGTTAAACAACGGCACTTCTAGTCAAGGCAGTGCTTTGAGAGCGGATTTCATAGTCTTAAAAAAACGTTGTTTTCTCCAATCCCTTATGCTGCTAGGTTGTAATTGGAAAATAAAGATTCTATTTGCTTATAAAAGTCAGCAACTGCCAACAAATCGACAAAAATCGCGCGTTTTAAGCCTAAGAAATCACTCTTAACAGCATTGTCTTCAGTAAGATGCCCGTCTTTTCGCCCTCCAGTACCCCTTGCAGCTAACCCAGTTACTGGCGCCAACCATAGAGTTATATACAATAATACTACGTCATGTCACTGCCCTATTGACATTTCTTCGTGGTACACCTTGGATCTTTCTCATGAGAGCGAGCAACATAGTCGAAATTAGTTACTGGCGCGTCCTACAGATGGAGGCACGGGCCGTTGGCGTCAAGCGTTCTCTCCGCAGATTTGCAGGCGTGTTTTCCCAGCTGTTTTTGCGGCCATTAGCTAGCAGCTCTGTTTGGGCCGGTTTGCTTAGCCGACCGTGGCAGCATTAGCACAATGTTCGAAGCTTAGGAGGTGTGTCTTTTGCATAGAAACCCGTTGTCGGACCACCCTGATCCTTTTCACAGGTGTCGCGGTATCCGATTGCGTCATAAGAACTGGAACTAAAGTGTCCCGTCTTTCGGAATCTAGTATACTGTACGGCATACAGCACGAAAGGACGAAGTTCGAGTAATATTATCTGGATATGACCGAATTCGAAACTTAGAAGTAAGTCGACTCCGTTATCTTTCGGTTTGTACGTTGGTGGTTGATAACGATTTTGATTATTGCGATTAAATTTAATCCACAATGTAGCGAGAATGTTCGAGAGCCATTTCTAACGTGTCGTTAAAATGTGGAGTGGCTTTTCATTAAACTTGTAACACTTTTTAATGGCAGAATGTGTGTTAAATGTCAACAGGTGTTTTCGCCAACATCTGGGGGAGTTGGACGCGATTGTTGGGAGGAGTTGATTACGGAAGTAACGGCATGTGCACGATTATGAAATGAAGATATAAGCTTCCCAAAAAAAGTATTAAAGGTGCATGCACAAGATTTATACTCGTACGTTACAGTAGCTGGTAATTTGAAATAACAGGCAACCGGCTCAACAATAATTAATTACAGTACTTGTGCAATTTAACAATGAATAAGGACGGTTAGTCTTGGTTTGACCTCAAAAAAAATTTTTAAGGGTACAAAGTTAACATTAAAAACCTTTCTTCATCTACAAAATCAGTACAATTACAGAGCGATATTTCGTGATCACAGGTAAGGCCCATCGGGGACCAAATCAGTGTCACATTTACCACCGGCCAGTAAGCTAATTTGAAAATTAATGATAGTAATTAGAATTGTTGACGGTAAGTTTTTGACTATCAACATTTTTTTTGCAGTAAATTCTATCCTGATTCAAATCTAAAATTGCAAAATTTAGAATAACAACTTGCAGTAAGGGATAAAATCCATAACAAAATTCACAACTATTCTTAAAAATATCTGCTTAAAAATTCTATTTAAAAAAAAAAAATGAGTGGGGCGAGGGATGGGCCAGGAGAAAAAAAAGAAGAAATAGGTGAAAAAAGTTAGGTGAGACGGAGGAAAACGATGGGGTCGAGGTAATGAAATGGGGGTGAGGTGATGGACACAGGTGAAAAAAGAAGGGGGGGGGGGCCCGGGCGACCAACGGGGGGGGTGGCAATCTTGAGGAGGGGTTCGGTAGAAAACGGCATTACACTTTCTTAGGTTTGGTAATTTTCCTTGGCCCCTAAACGAACAAATTTCAACCTGACGACCTGTGAAATAATCATTGTATTTTTGTCGTTTGGAGTTGAACGCTCATTTTTTTTGGGAGGGGGGGGGGGAAGAGGGAGCGAATTAAGGCTTGACCGATATAGAAATTGGTATCGAATCTGAATCGCCAACAAAAATACAACGCCGATACCGTTACTGCGTTTTGGTCTGGTACAACGCTGTAATTGGCTTCAAATACTAGAATTTTCCATAACTTCGGAACCAAATAAGATAAAGACATGTGGTTTGGGGCATTTAAAAAAAAACTTTGAGGAGCATCGTCCTTACTAGCCTATAATTAGAAACCTATGGACCCAACTTTTTTGAATAATTAATACTATAAATAAAATAATTCAGTTTTACACGAGGGCTTCTTTAAATTTAAGCTATAATAGTTTAGTGGCAGTGAATCAAGCTGGTAACGGAAATCGGAAATATTGACTGGGTATTGATATCACCTAAACGTCTGCGTAAGGATCGGTCGATAACAGATCTGATCGGATAGGATCGATTAAAAGGGTATTGGTAATGAATCTGTAGGGGAAATGGCTAGAAACATGATCTTATGAATTAAATAAGTTGAAATTGCTGTTTGATGGTTTTGTCCAGAGTGGCAAATGAATGTTTCGGAAGTTTGAAATGTTGATTTCTTGCAGAGATGTGGGCTGGGGTGGAGTGAAACGACAATTTTTTTTTTTTAATCCAATACCGCGCAAAAGGTGCCTTACGTGATAAATATAAACACAGTAAATTTTTTATTTATTTCTGACAATATCTTCTGCCTCCCCAACGTCTTTGAAAATTATGAAAAATTACAAATTTGGGCTAAAAACCATATTTTAAATTTTATTCATATTTATTTTTTATTTAAACTCAATACTGCACAAAAGCTACCTTATATGATAGTTATTAACTCTGTATTTTTTTTATTTTGATCTGACAATGTCTTCTGCCTCCCCAACGCCTTTGAAAATTATGAAAAATGACAAATTTTTGTCTAAAAACGATATTTTAAATTTTATTCATATTTATTTTTTGTACAGTGTTTATTTTTATCATACAAGGCACCTTTTGCACGGTATTGGATTAAAAAGAAAAAAAAATATCGTTTCACTCCACCTTAATGTGGGCGGCAAGTCAGGGCGGAAGTTGCAATGAGATGGATCGGATGCTGTGTGGTTCAGTGATAGATGACAAAGTAATCCGTGAGACAGTAGTTAGCCATTCAATGTTTATTGGTTCAGTGCGTTTGGTGGACTAGCTCAGTTGGCTATTGATGATTAATCCTGCACTTAAATTAACAGATGTAATGGGGAGGATTTAGATGGATAGTTTGGGGGCATGATGGCGTAAATTGGGACGGTTTCCGGAAAATCAAGACGGTAAATTTCTGGTGGCAATCACCTAAAAAAGGAAGTCTTACGCCTAGCACGGAACAGAACTTGACCAAAAACTCTGCGGTTGCATTGCCGGCCAGGCAACCCTCGAGCTTATTGCTTACAAGTCATTGATACTTTAAATTGTTGATGTTTGACAATATAGTATATACAAAACTATTGTGTGCGCGGCGTATCTGGAGTCCTGTTAGTATTTTACGAGCGGCTACGTCTTCCTGGAGGGGGCGGTTTTGATCGACGGCCGCCATTGTTTTTGTAACCATCTTGGATATCAACAAGGCACTCTGCTGCCTAAAACGTACAATCGATTATCTGTGTTCGTTCTGCGGCGAACTCAAGATAGGCCGCGCAAACTTTAAGACTGGTGAGGGAAAGGCAAACCGAGAAATAGATCAGGCAGACAAGGCCAATTGTAGCAAAGTAGTGTGTAGCTACCCGTACGTCGTGTTTCAGGCGAATGCAATGCAGGAAAGCCAGCCGAATATTTCTGTCTAGTAGTGAATAGTTGGTGGGCTAAAAAAGATCGTTTATACAAGGGTTAAAAAAATAGTAAGAAAAAAGGGCTTCAGAAGCTTACCGAAATGGGTAAAAATCGTGGCCCTCATGGCTTTGGAAACTGTGGGTACCACGCCAACACTACTGTAACTACTGTTAAAGATCTAGGGTTGGATCCGGTGCTGACAGATTGCGTTTTCATCTAGCCCCTAGCGGATCTGTGACTTCTCCCCACACGGCCCCCCCCCCGGCCCCCGGCCCGTATAATTTCAGCCTGTATTCGTTACTGGATAAAAATAATGTATCTGTGGCCCCAAACTACCCTCCTGTTGAACATATAACAGCAGCAAAAAGCGCAGATTGTCTGATTGTCTTTTTTGCGGTACATCTTGCCGATATACTAAAAAAAAGGTTGCCGTGCGCCTTGCTGTCATCCAAAATAATGGATGCCTTGTCCTTTCATTGACACCATCTTTTATAACAGCCTGCTGACTCGAAACTAAACTATCAGTCTCATTGGAGAAATTGTTTCTTCAGCAATGCTTGATCTCACTGCCACGGATTGATACAATTACATGCATTTCATCAAATGATGCGTTGACAGCTGTCCACGTAGCTTGGGCAATAGATGTTTCCGTGGTAACGACTCTTTCGCCATCGTCATGTAGCTTGTTAAGTTACTCAAAGTCGCTAGCGTCGAAAACTACGGGAATTCGACAAAATCGCTGGCCGTGTTTGCAGGCGAAATGGCCGACGATTAGTCAAATTAGCGTAATTTTCGACATTAGTGAGCGTCGAGCAATTCGACCCCCGTCGCCGGGAAGCAAGAACCGGTGCGACTTTCCCATTTGATCTTGCCAGGGGTCAATTTCGAAAGGAGAGTTGCAACTTACTCCTACGTCGTTTGGACATGGAGGTATATTAGGAGCTGTAGCCACTACCGGGGTCATTTAGGCCATTTAGGCCCGGGGAAATGGTTAACGTAGGCCCCTGTCTTGTGGCATATCGAAGAAATCGGTCATCAAACAAAATTTAAATAGGTCCCCGCAAGTTCTCAGAGGCCCCACAGGAAGCCTCCCGTTTTCCGTATGGCCAGTATGCCCCTGGCCACCACCCTTTCGAATTCCAAATTGCGTGATCACACACATGTTACTATAATTGTCTAGTCTTACATAAAAAGTTGACAAGGGTAATGTTACAATGGACAAGACATCCAAGTAATTAAGTTTATACCCTTTTTAATGGGACATAAAATCGTAAAACGTCATCTGGCTGGATTGTTTTGTTGAAAATTGCCAGAGGTTAAAAAGATTAGCTTTTGAAAATGTTTGACGGCTGCATTCCTAGCGCTCAGCGAATTATCTATAAAGTTAAATAATGATAAAAAAAAATAAAGCCGTAAAAAAAAGCTAAAAAAAATCAACTCTACTTTTTTTTTATGATGTGTGTGCGAAACAAGTGGGAAACGACGATTGACAAAAAGTTAAAAGAGTGAGTTATCGCAACAGAGTACTACAAAAAAATAGGTGCTTCAATTTAGGGAATGCTATTAAGTGACACTAGATAATAGGATTGATGGGGTACTTGGGTAACGATGGCGTTGCAAAACCCTCGAAAATTGGAGGGTTATTTTTTTTTATACTTTTCTTTGCAAGACAAACGTGTACTTGAAGTTTAATGGCTAACTACGAGTTGGTAGCTAAGATTGTTAAAGCAGAGTGACAAAAAAAAAATACCTAGGATCCGAAATTGATCCGAAATGGGCCTTAAGACATCATATTTAAGGAATAATCAAAAAATCATGCCAAAATTATTTAAAATCATTAAAAACTTTTTTATGTGCATGCGTGTTTACGTGCGTGTACCTCTACTCCTCTTGAAGCAAGGCACCTACAAAGATGAGAGTAGGACCAAATAAAAGATAATTAAATTAACTGAGCAAAAAATGGCTTCGCCGGTTAGAAAAAAAAAACATTAGAGCTCGTATCCCCATACTCACAGCCTTGAAGGTATACGAATAAAAACGGATTAGAGTTCACTCGAACGCAACGAACTATAATTTGAACTATAATTTGTGTTCATTTTCTGTATGCATTTTTATCTTTCAATTTTGTAGCGTTTTGCTGTTTATGGCGTCTATTTTGTGTGTGTTTGTGGGTTTACGTTTTGCGAATTGGAGTACAAATTATAGTTCGTTGCGTTCGAGTGAACTCTAATCCGTTTTTATTCGTGTACCTTCAGGGCTGTGAGTATGGGGATACGAGCTCTGTTTTTTTTCTAAACGGCGAAGCCGTTTTTTGCTCAGTTAATTTGTTGGCTTTTTTCGCTTCCATTTATATTGGCTTTTATTTTCCATTTTATATGTGTCCACTGTCCACCGAATTTTGTTTTCGAAAAAACGAAACATTAGAAATGGATACTTATGTTTAGGTTCCGCCGAAGGTTTTGTCCCATGATTATTATTTGATGGCAACACATAAGCGTATTTCTGGATTTAGCATGCGTCATCTCGATGAGTAGTTGATTCTGGATTGTTTCAGTATCGTGGCAACAATCGCGAAAACAATTCAACTGGCTTCCCGAAGCCCACATTGAGAAAGTAAATAAGTCACTCAGTCATGTCGGCCGCCCAATTTTGAGGCCGCCTCAAAATTTAAGACTTTGCACGCTACGGTTTAAAACTTGAAGATTTAAGGGAAAATGAAGACCATTTAATTTTGGTTCTCCGCAACGAGCTAGCTAACTCAAACAACGACAATGTTAGTTTCCCGCCACCCAACCATTGTTGCATCTTGTTCGAGTGAGCTATAATCCGATATTGTGCGCCTCGCCTACTGGTACCCTATTGTTACATGTTGCCGCATTGTAACATTTTGACATTGTTAGCCTCTCCGCCGCCTCCGCCTCCTCCTGTCCAATTTTCTGAAATTCTCGTGCACAAACGAATTCTAATTGCGCTTCCGTATTCCCTCAAATACGCGGAAATACCTGAAAAAATAACGTCAAAGTGGTTTTGTCCCTCATGACGTTTGTTCATGACGTCATAGTTTGTTCATGTTAAGTTTATTATGCCTGTACCAACTTTGACCTTCCAAAGTAAACTTTGCCTGATAAAAAAGGCGTTGTGTTTTGCATCAGTACGAAGTAACAGAAACACGACATGTCATAATGTATGGATCTCACAATTGGTAAGGAAATCGAACTTCACTTTGTTTTCGGGCCAGCCATTGTTGACACGTTTTATGAACTTTGAGATTGCAGTTCAAAGTATGAATGATGTAGACGAAATGCTGAGGAATGTGATGGATCAACTGTAAGCAATAAATGCAATTAATTAGTTTGCGTCGAAATAATCAGTACAACGATTTTGTGATGCTCTTGGAATCAAAGAAATTTTACGTCAAGCATGGATCGACGCCAATGGAGTGAGCAATATGGCTAGTCTAGTTTTAAAAAGCGTAACTAAATATACCATATGAAAAAAATTATTCATAACATCTGGATGAAATGTTATTTAATTTACGGAAATGAGGTCTTAAGGCAAGCTAGCATTACGGGTTTATTGTGCGTGCAGCGTATCTTGAGTCGTGCAGTTATTTTATGAGTGGCTACATCTTCCTGGAAGGAGCGGCTTTAATCGACGGCCGCCATTGTTTTTGTAACCATCTAGGATATCAACAAGGTGCTCTGCTATTGAAAACATACAGTCGATTATCTGTATTCGTTCTTGGGCGAACTCAAGATGGGCCCCGGATACTTTTAATAGACTGCATAAAATGCAACATAAAATAATTAAAATTCTTTTTTGGAAAAGTGTAGTACACCACTCTGTTATATTGATATACGATGTACAAAAATTTTTAAAAATAACTCAACGAAGAGAAAACTAAACACTGCGGAAAATGTTTGTACTTATGAAGCCAAAAAAGAACAAATTGGACGATAAAGACCATCAAACAAAAAAAAATGAAATGGTACCAACCCTTGCGAAAATGTAAGCTATTCAGGGAAATTAGGAATACAACAAGATAACTCCTAAAACCCGGATGGGCCATGTACATTGTAGAATGCAGTCAATCTGTAATGCTTACGGCAATGAGATTATGAAATAACTAATTTATTAAACCACCCTCTCGCCCTGCTAAGTAATTAAAGTAATAATTTATTTACGTAGTACTAGCGCAATTTTTTTTCCTTTTGTTTTGTTTTGTGTTGTATCAAACACGGTTACAAGCTGTTGGAAGAGCTTGACAAGTTCAAAGACATAAATTTTAAATTTCTTTTGTTTTAAAATCAAACTCTGGAAGCCATAAGTCTGATGAAGCAACTTTAATGCTAGTGTCGACACATTTACGAGGCTTGGTAATTATTAGCAAATTAGTACACGCACACACAGAGATGAAACGTCATGATTATTGTAAGCGTGCAAAGCATCGTATACTGCGGGACGCAGTAAATAAAGTTAACAATTATTCAACAAAAAATCTCTTAGACGCCACATTTTAAAACGGATTTTTAGCAAAGGAAAGACTAACGGTAAGTAAATGGACCTTTGGGGCCGTACTTTATATGGTGGATCTAAAAATGGCGCTGGGAGAAACATTCCTTCAACACCCACAAATACAGTTGTGCACAATGTGACAGTGGGGCGACGAATGCTAAAAGGGCAACAATTTGTGTGACATCGTTAATGGACAATCATTCCCTTAAAAATACCGGTAGGCAATCTGATTCCACCCCATCCCCCTCCAATTTCATAACCAAATCGCAGTTACCGCTTGCTGGGGTTCTTAGTATCATTTATGATGTGAACTAGACCGCATTTGAGTACCCCGTCGCCAGATCTACCTATCAGCCTGCTTTATAAAGCCAGGTATGCCTTACCACGTTCGACCTTGAAACTTTGCGCGCCACGTGTTGGTCTACCCAGGCTGCATCTAGTTTTCACGATCGTATATCTTTTCTCACTTGACAGCAACGTGTTGGCAAAACTGTTACGTAGACACGCTAAAAGGACGCCGGGAAGTTTTGAATTCAAACAGAGGAATGTGTTGCAATCGTTACGCGCGAAACTGGTCACGTAAAAGAAAAAAAAAGTTGATAAACGTCACAACAAGAAAAATTAGCAAACGTGACAAACCCACCCACGCCACTGGCTCACTTTAAAGGGATATACCTCCCAGCGCCATTTTTCTCGATCCTCCACATCAAGTACGGCCCCTAAGGTCTATTTCCTTGCCGTTAGTCTTGCCCTTGCTAAAAATCCTTTTTAAAATGTGGCGTCTAGGAGATTTTCTGTTGAATATAATGGAACTTTCTTTACTAACGACCCGTCACTAAATGATGCATTGCGCGCGTACAATAATCATGACGTTTCATCTCTGTGTGTACATCTACTAATTTTCTAATAATTACCATGAGATCTAAAATCTAATAGACTAATGCGGTAAAAATTAAAATTAATTATTCCAATAGATCGCCGAAGCAAAATTAGAAGACACTAGCCTAGAAAATTATAAATTGTGATTTTAAAATACGAGAATCATTCGGGTTTGTGACGACACAATCAATGGGTTCACGCTGGCTGGACTATTAGGCGCAATGCCAATTGAGACAGTAGCTACGTTTTCGTTTGCGAGGAATGAAGCTACCGCCTCAGTTGACCTTAGCTGTGGTAAATACGCGGATGTGATCGTTGCGTGGGTGTTGTGAGGTAGGCGGAGGGTGATAAGGCAGGCGGTATGTTGCTTTAAACAGTCCCACTTGAGTCAGTAGCGGGATCCGAACCGACATTCATTTGGTTTGGGCTGCGGTTTGTCTCTTTACTCAGGATCTCTGGGGAACCCGTCACAAAGCTCGCGGTGCACCTATGGGGACGTTCTTTTCCCGTATTGAATGTAATTTAATAACAACTTCGTGTCGCTAGTTTCCCCAATGGGAATGTGGTTACTTGACAAACGAATTTTTTTTCAACGAGCAAAAAACAATGTGTTGGGAAAAAAATTCTTAAACAAAAAATGAGCAATAGTGGTCAGAGTGTAAAAGCGTAAATTGACACAAAAGAACATTTGAAGTCTGAAGAGAAAATCAATCACAGTGATGCTTAACATCGTCATCAGAGTATGATGTGCTCCTCTATAATCGATTTTTGAGTGCTGTGTAGTCAGGCCCGGACTGGCAGCCGTAGGGCCCCAGTGCCATGACGTTAAAAGGCCCACAAACGAGGGTGGGGGGGTTTCAAATAAAAATTATGACAAATTGTGAGCTCATAAGCTGCCTATACACAGTCTAGTCATTTAATTTAAAGGTAGCTACGGAACATCAGGTAAGGGACTAGATTTTAAGACCAACGTCCCAGTACTCTACAACGAAAGCAAATTCATCAGCAACAAAAGTTACACTTGTAAGTATAAAATCGTAAAAGGCCCCCTTGGAAACCCATGGGAAGGCCCATGTGCCACTGGCACCCTGGCACTATGGCCAGTCCGGGCCTGTGTGTGTAGTGAGTTTTGCTGAACTGTTTACGGAAAACAAAATTATGCCACCCGTCCTAGTTTGCGGCTAATTCCTGGGTTCTTGTCTCAGTCGGGGAAGTGGTCTTTTCTTTATTTCTCTTTTCTTTGTTTGCTTCGTTAACCCTTTAAACTGTACAAATTTCATTCTTGTACACCCTTTCATTCTTTACAAATTTTAATATTGAGTCTGTTTATAGGAACTCAGACTGTACATTATTCTGGGCGGGGGGGGGGGGGGGGGGAAATTTTGAGGGAAGAAACGAAAGTGGGGGGGGGTAGTCACTTGTCACGTTACAGATTTTTAAAACATTTTTTTGTGAACGCTTCTGGTCGATCTTGGCCGAAGTCCTTGAATTTTGATATCGATCCTTGAAAAGTTCCTGGTACGCTCTTGACTTTCTTACGTACTTACCGTTCAAACCCCTAACCTTTTCATGTTAAAAGGCACATTCACCCCTGTTGGCATTCTTACATCAGTTTTACGACATCAGTTCAAAAGTACGTAAATGTTACCAACGCAATCATTTTCTTGTGTTTTTTTTTTCTTTCGTGCGAGATGATTTTGCCACATTAACTCTAACCTGTGGAAATGTTGCAAATGCTATTATTCTCAACGGGTCGCACGACATACCGGAAGGATTTATGTCCCTTTAAATTTAATTCGATTTAATTTTCACTCAGTTCGGAAAGTGCATTTTCACTCGTTATTTGTAACGTAATGAAGAGAAATGAAAGTGCAGTGCGAAGTTAATAAAAGGAACGCCCGTCGTCGTAGCATATATGGACAGCAGCATTGGTGGGCCACATTGTTGATCCCTCTGGCGTCAGTTCTTTGACTTTAGACGTTAAAGCCAAGGCCAGCCGAGATAGTAGCTGCGCTTCTCGCTCTTCGCCAGGCCGATCAGCTTTGTGCTTTTTCCTGGTAGTAGTTAGTGAAAAAGACATACCAGGAGCCGTCCAGCACCGCCCGGCCTGAGGCCTGAATAGAAGGAATCGGTGTCTGAACAAAGTGTATGCGGGAGAAGTTCTCATTGTGCCAGATCTCTCAATTTAATCGATAGGTTCGTTATTCTTCCGTTCTGTTTAAAATTATCAGGCAGTTGAGTAAAATACGAATTTTTCCGCATACTGTTTCTTCAGACGCCAACTCCATTTGGTTCTCATGCCGTACGGTACTGCATCTGGCTCCTGGCGTGTCTGTCACTATATCTGTAAAAGCAGTAACACCTGCCTTATAGTGAGCGAGGAACGCAGCTTCAATCCCAGTTGGCCTTGGTTAAAGCTTACGAGGCCCGTTTCCTGTGATCTGGATAGCATCGTGGTAGATTAGCG
>JAHWFP010020128.1:40210-54014 GCA_023313725.1 Lithobius niger
AAAAAAAAAAAAAGTAATAACAATAATAAATAAATTCATATTTGACGTGATTGCAACAGGGAAACAATAGAAGCCTTTCCTATTTAAACTAGGTAACCATATGTGCGTGAAACATACGCGTGCCTCGATTGTGGGCGATGACGTTTTAGTGACGTCACGTAGGCCGGAAAGCATTCCACCATTCCGTCTGCCTTTAATGGCCGTGCGTCGTCGGTTGTTGTGGGTGGATTAAGGAGGAGGAACTGGTTTTATTTTTTTTATTTATTTTTTAATCGCATCAAACGCGTCCATCCTACCATCGTTGTCAACTTAAAATTCGCCTGCCTTCTTATGCCACCACCCCTCCCTTGTGTGGCGTGGTTTCGCGGTGATGCGATTTGGATACCAGCGCCACCTGTTTAGTGGGCTATTTGGGCGTAACCCAATTGTTTAGGGCGCCCCAAGTTCAGACACAACCGTTGCGGCTGTCGTAGAATGAGGACGCCTTTTCTACGAGAGCCGCTTAGGATCGAGGGTTTAACATCCTTGTTGGAGAGATATAATTAAACAGGGAAGAATTACGCATGTTTGGCGTTTTGTGATTGTGCGTCAGTGGTGTTGATTTGCGTGAACGGAAGTGCGAAGGATTACACCAGGACCTTTCGTGGATTGTATTTTTAGGACGAATTTTGTTTTGGTTTCGGTTTCTCGTCTGTTGTGAGATTTGTGCGATTTGTTTTGGATTTTGTGCTGCAGCTGGTGCGCTTTCAAGATTTGCGTGCCTTCAGAATTATTGGAACAGCTGTTTTGATTTTGGAAAACCCTTCGATTTTAGGTAAGTGTAGCGTAGTAGCCTATTGTTGTATCGCTTATGTCAAGGGGGAAGTTACCACCATGATTATGTTTTTCCTTACATTAGTTGCTATCATAGATTGGAAAGTTAAGTATATATCTCCCAAGTCTACACAGGGCCCGGGCGGCAGCTGCAGCTACTAACACCGCTCACAATGCTTTGCGTGCAAAGCAACATGGAGTCAAAGCATTATAACATTTTAACAGGTATCAGTAGCCGCAACTACCGCCAAGGCCCCGCGTAGGCTTGGCAGAGATAAGATTCGATGTCTTGATTTATTCTAATCTATGGTTATTGCAAGACCAACACATATTGTACAAATATTGACAGTTTCGGTTTCAATGATGATAACTCTATGCTGGAGCCTTAATGGGTTAGCTGCAAGGGGCACTGCAGAGAGAAATAGAAGGGCGTCATACTGAAGCCGATGCTGTGAAGAGTGATTTCTTAGACCTAAAACGCGCGATTTTTGTTGTTGGAGAAAACAACGTTATTTTAAGCCTAAGAAACCGCTCTTCCATTGTTTTTCCCTCCATTTTTATGTAGTGCACCTTGTAGTTATGCCCTCCAAAACCCACACTGGTGCTAACATGGCGGCAAATGTCACTGCTCTATAGTTGCATGAAGAAGGCTGTCTCATCAGCAATTAGAAAGGGTAAGTCTCCACTAGGCATTCCTTGTGGGCAACAATAGACTGACTCCTGCTCCTTCAATAGCTATGGAATCTACTCTGGACTATTTGTGATATATCAACTCTTATGGTCGGAGTTTTCCAGGTTCGATTCCCTGGGTTCATCCTTTCTTTTCTGCTTCAAAACTTAGTAAGGCTGAAACGGGCTGAAAACTAATAAACGTAAATAAACACTCTCGCGTGACCTGCACGAGAACTGCAGTGGAAGCCAATGTGAAGCAACCTAAATGAACGGCTGCTACGACGGGAATTTGTTTATTTGTGTTCTTATTGCAGCCTCATTTCTTTCCGGTTCGTTAGTTTACTTGATCATTTGTTAAAAAAAAATTAACTGGGCTATAGACGAACAATTGTGTTCATCATTTAAAATATCTTCTAGTTCTCTCATTCACTTTCTTTGCAAGTTGGGCGCCATCTTAGAGAAAATAGCGTTGTGCACGTTGCTGTGTGCCTTCAATTTTCAACGCTTTTCCGGTGACGTGATAAGTCTAGATTAAAACTGTATACAAAATTACCACAAGGTTTTTGCTGACGACCGTTGGGCCTGTGGATAGAGCCTGATTTTGTGTCGTGGGAGTGAAACGGTGGGGGAAGCACGCCTCCATCTAACTCAAAATCCGGGTTGGGCATCGGGGCGAGTTTTCTTGGAAATAAATTGTCAGTTTTCGAATAGCAACAGCGAAAAGTATTCAGTTTTTCAGCATAAGCGTAAACTTTGTATGGATCTTCGTCTAGCCTAAAGATTTCTTGTAGTTTACTGAACGAAAAAATAAATAACGTTTATATTTCACCAGTGTCCCGTTTGTTTGCGGCACAATTATTGAAGAGAACGGAGGGCAGCTATAGGGCAGTGACACGACGTAGTATTATTGTGTATAACTCTATCGTGGAGCCAGTAACTGGGTTAGCTACAAGGGGCACTGGAGGGAGAAAGGAAGATCGTCTTATTGAAGCCAATGCTATTAGACTGGATTTCTTAAGCCTATAACGCGCGATTTTTGTTGTTGGAGAAAACAACGTTCTTTTAAGCCTAAGAAATCCGCTCTCAAAACACTGTCTTGACTAGAAGTGCCGTTTTTTCCGTTACATTTTAATCTAGTGCACCTTGTAGCTATTAGCTCCAAATGGTGTCTCGTAGCCAAAATGACGTCACGTGACGCTGCTCTATAGTGAAGACTCTTAGTACTTGTGACTAACGTTAAACCTTAGCGGTTAGAACAGTCGACCTGCTATCAAAAGACAGGAAAAATTTCCATCCACAAGATGACCCGCGCATTTTTTCGTTGAGATGGCCCACACTTGGTCCTCAGTGCTGTCCCCGGACGCAGTGACAGATGTTTGTTCACTTATGGTGCATTATTTTTCTGTTATATCGACTTGTAGCAGCTCTTGTCATAGCCTACTTTGTGAACGCTGATAATGCCACTGCACGTGAATTGGTTGATGGGTTATACGTGGTTCATGGTATAAGCTCCCGAATAGTGTTCAGTGTTATAACCTAAAGTGGCACTATCACCGATTGAAAGTCTGCAGAATCTGGCAACATCTAGCGCTTTCTAGTACTATCTAGCACTTGCTTGCACCAAGCCAAGGAATGCACAACACCATTTATTTTAACGAAACAAAAAAGCCACGACCTCCTTAATTAGTGAGTGAAAATAGGGTACGTCTCTTATGCACTTGGAGCAACTGTAAAAGGTTAACAATATCACTGATAGACGGCTCCACGGTATTTTCGTACGATTTTCAATTGGTGCTACAGTACCAGTTTTTCCTTGATCCCGTGAGCGGTTGATCAGTGACCATGTTACGTCACTCACAGTCAGATCAAAACTCGTTATCACATTATCAGTCATTCTCCATCCTTCAACGCTAGGGTGGTTTTAAGTGAACTTCAATTTAGGTGAGCAAAGGCTTTATCAATATAAAGTAGGCTGTGTTTTTCCATTACCCGGTCGTTCTAGTTTTTTTTTACACGGACAGCCCGGATCCGAATTGTCTGGACGGATCTCATGCGTCAACCGGATCACGATTTTGGTCGGCAATTTTTTGGTTGCGGGTTTGTGACGTTACATGTTTAGCGGCAGCGAACGAGGCACATAATTTAGAAGAATTTAAAATAATCATTTTGTTGGGATCCGTATGTCCGCATAAAAAAAAGTTATTTGCGGGTTATCACCACAGCGCAACAAATTGTAGGCTCGATTCTGAGACCTCAGGAAATCTCGACGAGGGTAAAAGTCCGTCGCTAGTACCCCCTGTGGGTTCGTTAAATTTTTTTTCCCCACTGTGGTAGTAGTTTTCGCCCTGTTGGGGGTTGGGGGGGGGGGGCGCCCGCCGTGCCATCCTTATTAGTGGCAACTGCAGGAGACTCGGCATCACTTCAGCGTTGGTGCGGTTTTCCGTTGCTTTAAAAATAAATACTTAATTGTGGTAATTTCGAAAAAGGTGCGTACGTGTTATAGTCGTTAAATCCTAGGTAAAATCTCCTCCGCACACGTCAAAACGCGTTATTTAGCCCCAATTCTGTGTAGTTTCCTGATTTAGAGCCATTTTTCTCTTTTTTACAGTAGGCCATTATATATAATGTGGGCATTTTGCGGCCCCGTATATGGTTTTTCTGGCCTGCGGCAATCCTCACGCTGTAATGCGATGGCGTCACGCACCAGCACGTGAGGTCGCGTGCAAAAGAAAGCGTGATTCCAAATTGGAAACGCAGCTTTTATTTTCCGAGGTTTATTGTTGTCGAGTAAAGCACAGGCACGTGGCCCTACGTGGGAGGCGGAATTGAACTGGAGGATTTTGTAATTAATTAATGATCTCGCCGTATGGGGGATTGTTAATTGGGCGCATGTGGCCAAAACCCCCTGAATAACAAGGCCGTCTCACTTGTACCTTACAAATTCGCCACTTAGCTTCATGAGATGGAGGCACCTGCCAAACCAATTGTTTTTTTTCTCCCGCACGTTCATAATTTAGCTGAAGTTTCTAACTAGGCTGGGACACTTTGAATGCGCTAGGTTCAAAGCCGAATGAGATAGAAACTCCGTTTCTGTTACAGCGGGCGTTTGCCCAAGTATTAAGCCTAAGTTTTGTTTAGTTAGGCCTATTCGAACAATGAAAGTAAAGGTCGTTGACCAAAATATGAAAGTTTGGAAAAAGTTCTTGAAAATGCTTTAGTTTTGGGGGGGGGTCGAACCCTATTCAAATGATATGGATGCCATTCGAAACTGTTATTGACGAACTGTTTTTTATTTTTATTTTATTTCATGGATCCTTACGCAATATCAAGTTGTGCGGCTGAACCGGCTCAATTTCGAACATTGCTAAGACATGTTTGAAAGCGAAAGACACGGTCTAATAAATAAAAGGGAGAAACGAGGATTCGAACCGAGAAACCTACCATCATCGTAGGGGGCCGAGAAGATGTCCAAAATAGGTCAAAACGATCCCGTAGCCTTTAAAGTTGCCTGGTAGTCTATTACATTATCCTGGCCAGCACAGACTGGAAGGGGCTTTGCCAGCCATCGTCCAGATCACCTTCGTCAGGATAAAACGAAAGAAGGGAGTGTTTAGGTTGCAAAATGATACGGAACAAAAATGCGTTGGTATTGCGTCTTCGTTTTCTGCGGGGAGGGGGAAGAAAGGTACTTCTGCATTCGAATATACCCTAACCTACATATTTGGACTGTGAAGCACCTATGTAGGCCTGTACTTTTAGGTCTCAAATTGTGTTCAGGCATAAGCTCTGTCACCACTCAGCCACCATGACAACAAAGATCACAAAAGCCTTTCACCTTTGCAACTGTTGTTGTAAATATAAACGCATCGCAAATAACCACATTAAAAACTAGGGTGTCAATCCGTCATCGGTTACACGGTAAAAAATGGAACGAAGCGATTTTAAACAACCCGTCTTGCATTGGAGACAGCATTCAATTGTAGCTCATTTTTTCAGTTGCATCATCACATCTTGTTTCTTTGCTCATTTGGTTTCGTTAGCGCGTCGCTGGATGGTGTTGATGGCGGTTAGCAAATAGGTGAGCAGCTCACACCACCTGTGCGTTTTGTCACCTTGATTATTCCTCAGCAACATGCCTGATCCTGTGGGTGTAACACTATCAGTGTACAAAATCTGGTTTTAATTGATGCATTGGTTAGTTCGTGATGCGGATACAATGTTTGCATTGGACTGGATTCATAAATGCTTGAAAATACTTGAGCTTTTTGAGCCTGATCGGGAGAGGGGGTGGATGCGGTTGAAATAACTAAATTTTTACTATAAACCATAATCACTCACTGTGCATCAGCCGTTGTTTGTGGCAGCATCAAAGGCGAACCTGCAGCTATGATCAGTGCGAGCCACATGTTAGTAGTGTGTGGGTCACTTATCTTGTGTTCTGTTAAGTCCGATTATCAACAGTGAATCAGCTTTACAAATTCTGAGTCGGAATTTTGCAAGGCCTACACAAATTCTGATTCGCAAAAATGGACCTCATTCGGAAATAATGGGAGGCGAGAGATGATGGTGGTCCATAAATTCGACCTTGCCGACTTTCCACTTCACATTGAAACGCTTCCCGAAAGAACTTGGCGGCCATGTTGTTTCTGTTGGTTGCCCTTGGCAACGCATCATGCTTTACGCTCGCGTTCGTTCCGTCAGTTGATCTTTGACTTCGTGACGATGCCGCACTTCATTTTGAGCTGTGCATCACGTGCCCTGAGGGCAAAAAGGTGAAATTACAGGTTTTCTCCTGGGCCAGAACCCGTTTTTCAGTAAAAGCAATACTTTTTGGGTTGTTGATTCTCCTTTTTTGGCAGGATGCAATTGTAGAACTAAAGAAGGGAGTGTTCAGGTTGCAAAATGATGCGGAACAAAATGCGTTGGCATTCCGTTTTCGTATTTTGTGGGGAGGGGTAAGAAAGGCAGTTCTGCATTCGAATACCCTAACCTACCTATTCGGGCTATGAAGCACCTATGTAGCCCATACTTTTAGGTATTATCTCTCATTTGTTTCACGAAACAATGGATAATCCTGATCGCATGACCTTCTGTGTACACGGCTGGAGCTATAAAAAGCTATTATAAACTAATAGGCTAAAAAAATAAAACGTAACGGACCTCGACCACTTCAAGTTTAAGACGACGCCAATTGATTGAACAAGACGTGTAGTTAAATTTAAAATTAAGGTTAAATTTTGTGTTGGCCGACAATTTATTTCCGTCTTTTCCAATTCAGATTTAACAGTTATTTATCGGTATTTAGTGGTTCGTCATGCAACTTTCCAACAGTATAAGTGCATTCCACAAATCGCGTTCATGGACTTAATTTGGCATCGAACAGTAAGTGTTGGTGCCGCTGAAGAAAAATAGTCCCTTCGCCGCAGATAAATCAATGCATTTGATTTGGTACGCCCTCGTGCAACTGGGAGCAATCTGTAAAAGTTAACGATATTTCTGTCACTAGATGGCTCCAGGGTATTTTCTTTATATTCTACCAGGAGGAAATGAAAGCTGCGTATGCTTTATTAATTTCCTCCTGATTCTACCAAGGCGCCATCTAGTGGCATTGATAACGTAACCCTTTAGCAGCTTGCTTCCAGGTTCACGAGGACGAACCAAATTTGTACTCACTAGTCAGATAACACGTGGCTTGTAGGTTGTATTAAAAGATATTTCTTTGTGCATTCCTTTTTGCTGGCTGCGAACAAGCGCTAGAGAGAGCTAGAGGGCGCTAGATGCTCCAGACTTTCGTTTGGTGGCAACCACTCTTTAAGGAATAAAAAAAATCGTCCGTAATAGAGCAGCGTCATGTGACGTCATATTGGTTACAAGAGAGATAGCTGCAAGGGGCACTAGATTACAATGGAGGGTTAAACAACGGCACTTCTAGTCAAGGCAGTGCTTTGAGAGCGGATTTCTTAGACTTAAAAAAAACGTTTTCTCCAATCCATTATACTGCGAGGTTGTAATCGGAAAATAAAGATTCCACTTGCTTAAAAATGTCAGCAATTGCCAACAAATCGACAAAAATTGCGCATTATAGGCCTAAGAAATCCACTCTTAACAGCATTGTCTTCAGTAAGATGCCCTTCTTTTCCCCCTCCAGTGACCCTTGCAGCTATCCCAGTTACTGGCTCCAGCACAGAGTTATATAAAATAATACAACGTTGTGTCACTGCCCTCTAGGAATTACTAGCTGACCCCGGCGTAACATACGCCGTTCTCCCCCCGAACCCCGCTGGTACACAAAGCCTGCTCACCTGCTCGCTTCTGGCCGGATGTCCTGCTCGCGTCTGGCGGGACGTCATGATCCCTTATCATCATTAAGTCTGCTCATAAGCTAAATATAATAATAATATAATATAATATAATATAATATAATATAATATAATATAATATAATATAATATAATATAATATAATATGGCTGAATCATATGTGGCGCGTATATATATGATTGAAGTCCTGCCTCCAGTAAAACTAAAACAAATAATATCTCCGGTGCTATTCAGTATTTTTCGACCAAACTTGGCCAGATAGTTGATCTGTGCGGAGGAAGGTAGGTATATTTAAACCAAAATTATACAATTCTGTGCAAGGGTCAAAGTAGGGCGCCACACGTAATCTTGAAATCTTTTCACTTATTGTTCTGCCACAGTTTCAGTAAAAAAAAAAAAAAATACTGCTCATACCAAAAATCTGAAACATGATCTAAGCCAGAAATTTCTTGCTTGACCTTCATTCCAGAAGAGACCACGATAACGGTATAAAGTAATAAGCCTATCCGTGCTTATCAGGAAACAGCTAATGCAGTTTCGTTTTGGCATATGTTTCGCTTTCGGGATGCATTATGAACCATAAACTTGCAGTATTAATCGAGTTTTGAAACATACCATGTTCAACATACCATATTCAACATACTTCCCAGAATACACAGCTTTTTTATGTTGGTTTCGTTCCCTTTTTTTTTTTTTGCTTTCGTTCCATTTTGTATTGCGCACAGTATAACAAAGAACGAAAGCAAAATAAAAAGGAAGGAAACCAACATAAAGCTGTAATATATGTAGTGCCACTCACTTTCTGACAATTTGGACGAAACTCTTACCCGCTTTCATCGATTTACCGCCAGAGGGCGCTGTCGTCAGTAAAGGGTAGCACAAAGCATGGGGAACAAAACTATGTAGCGTCACTTTGATCAAGAAACAAATTGATGACGGTAAGAATACAAAATTAATCGCTTAAAATATATCATAATTCAAATTAGGACATCAAAATAATTTTAAGAAAGATTAGAACTAGGTGATCAAGTTTTGCTTTTTAAATCCAACATTCAGTTTTAAAATGGGTTGTCGTTACCAGTGGAGCTAAGTATAACGCATGGTGTTGTGTTCCAAGAATATCCGAAGATTGTGCTCATTGGCCATTCAGGCTGAAGGTTCTTCTGTGGTTAAAGTTTATTGTAATGAACTATACAGTTTGAATCGAATACAGAGTAAGTTCTTCAACTTCAGAAGTAGCCCACGTACGAGTATTACGTCAATTTCCACAGGTGTTGTTGCTATTATCATGGTTACCATGGCAACGATGCCACCATTTTTTATTTCAAGTTTTCCCTCCAAGGTCGAGTGGAACGATAGTATACAGAAAGGTTGGTTCTTTCCCACCTCATTAAGTCGTTTTCCCGCTAGTATTTCGTGTTACGTCACTGGCACCGGTGTGGTTTGGCATGTACGTATGCTGTCGATCTGCATTGTGACGTCAGTGACACCAGCAAAACGAACAGCCAATGGAAAAGCAATATGCAAAAAGCTCGGAAGAGACCTACGAGAACCTGACAAGTGCTGCCTTCTGGTGCCGTTGGTGAAAACAGGTATTATTTTATAACACGTTTTCAGAAAAGCGTCAGCTACATACTAATCTACCCTGCCAATGACATTGCTGTCCCTGCCAATGAGAAGCTTAGAGACTGAGCAAGGCCACTTGAGAGTGAAGCGGAACGCTACTTCAATCTTAGTTGGAGTTTGTAGGCAGTCTATGCCCTACCCTGCCTTCCCGTTCCTTCCTACTACGAACGAAGGCTTTCTCGGCACGCATGTAACTTTTTTTACACGGACCGGCCGGTTCCCAAGAAAGTGATGATTTTCATTTTTTCGTATTTTTCCAAATTACTTGCCTCGCTCGCGCTGTCGCGTTCGCTGCGGCAGAAACCCACAGGCAAAAACTTGTCCGGCCAACCGAAACCTGGCCGGCCAAAACCATGACCCGGCTGACGCTTGAGATCTGTACAGACGCTTCGGATTCGGTATGTCTATTTAAAAAAAATATATATATTTATTACCTTCCCGCCACGTTTCCCGTGTTTCCCCCCAGTTTCTTTTTCGATTTTCTTCTGCAAAAAGTAACTGGGGAAATTCAAAATTGGTCCAGTTCAGCTCATCTGGCATTACGTTTTTTACTGAATAATTCAACCTTTTTAAAATTCACGTTTTATTTTATTCGTTACACAACTAGAATGTCGTAATGCTGCAAGTTACAATACAATGCCCTTTGTAAGCTTGCCTACATAATTATCAAGGCCTCATCTTGCCCAAGACCCCGTTCGAGGCGACCGCGTGGCGTCTGACGGCAGACTGGTTTTGCTATTGCCTTTTTTGGCTGGATTGTGACGAAAAGCGATTAACAGTCCGCTCATACGTAACAGACACTCCTCTTTTCCCAACCTCCTTACCACATGGTTGTGTTGACCTAGCTTGGCAGCGAAGATTTGCACATGCTGAAGCGATTTTACTTCGTATTTTGCGTCAGCTGAAGCGCTCTTGCACCGTATTTTGGCGTCGGCTGCTGAAGCGGTGATTCTAGTGCTTTGGATAATCTGGATATTTTTATTTATTTATTTATTATTTTTATTACGGATTTGTGCTCCGATGTTTTTCTGTGGCTGAATGGGAAAATCCGATTGTGTTGTACTATATTTTTTTTCCCTTCATGAGTTCTGCAGCGTCATAGTGAACAAAACTAGTCAATGCTTGTTGCTTGATAGATTTAATAGGTTTATAGTTTTTTTGGCGGAGGGGTTTATCTAATTAATACGGATTTGTGCTGCAGCTATAGTTCTAGTGGCTTTACGGTACCACTGGCGTATTACTTAATCCACGATATTATTATAATTTTTTTAAAGTGAAATAACGTGGTGCATCGTCGTAGCGGTCGAAGTGTCTTGTTGCTGCAGCGTTGTAACATTCCTTTTCTTTTTTCACAGTTTTGATTCGGTGGATATTTTTCATGAATTTAAAATACTGTAAGAAATACCTAGCGAAATTTGTGTAGGACTACGTGTGTGTGTGCAACGTGTTCAAGTGTCGTGAGTGTTCTTTCAGCCAAAGCGTCTTATTTCATAGTAGTCGATACAGCTGTAGTTTCGGTTTCGGGATATAATTTATTGTGACTATATTGGCTACAAGAGGCACAAATAATTGGCTACAAGACGATACAAATAAATTTGTATTACAACTTTTTTGTTAAATTGCCTAGACGTATACTTTCAGCAAAGGTGTCTTATTTTATAGCAGTAGTTTCGGTTTCGGGATATAATTTACTACCTTGGCTACCATAGGCTAACATAATTGGTTACAAGACGCTACAAATGAATTAGTTTTGCAACGTGTTTAAGTGCCGTGAAGTATTTAGCCAAAGCGCCTTATTTTGTAGCAGTCTCAGTTTTGTGGCTGTAGTTTCGGTTTCGGGGTATAATTTATTGTGACTGCATTGGCTACAAGTCGCTACAAATAAATTACGCTGTTTAAATTGCTTTTATAGCTCGGAATTTTTAATAATTTTTTTCCTTTCTTTTTGAATGTTGAGTTAGACAGAAAACGGTTTTACGTTAGTGTACTAACCGGTTTGACGTTTTGGCACCTATAAGGGAATTTATTTTTAAATTCAAAAGCTTTCGGCTAATTTCAGAACGCAATTATCCTGTTAACCTTCATACCGGGCAGGATAGTTATTCTTTTGTGAAAAAAATACGGTCGTAGCACTCATAGTGAGGTAAACCATTTTTTTTTCTTATGTACAAACGGCCTTGGATACGTAGGGTGTAGTTTGTGATATTTTTTCTTCTGTATCTTCAAATTTGTGACCAACCCCCCCCCCCCCCGCTGCCGTGAATCAACGAATCACGCACGTGTACGCAGTGTGAAAACCGCCATCTTTATCGAGGTTTGCGCAACCTCCTAGCGTCGGAGGCGGTGCACCTTGTTTTTATTCATATTTTTTTTATTTTTGCAAAAGCCGTAATCAGGCATCCTGTCACTCCTAGCTCTAAATAGAGTCTTCATTAGGCTTAATTATAAACATTGGACAAACTAAGAAGTGCTACTTAATTTTTTTGTGCGTCCACATCAGCGTCAACGAGCCGGACTCTTTCGTTGAAATAAACTCTACGTCATGAAGCTGCCTGACAGCCAAAAGGTATGAGTATTAATTATTTTATATTGTATACCCTTCATCTCGAAAAGGTACTATTTCTTTTTGCGTATTAATGCTTTTTTCGGAGGTTTTTACCATTTAAGTCTACGTACGTGATGGAGAAATTAGTGGCTGTCTTTTCTCTATTATTAGTGTGCCACACCTGATTTTCTTTGTAAATCCTGTTTTACGAGACAGTGATTGTTACCCGGATGTTACAATTATGGTGTTTATCCCCTAACTAGGTTTTTCTTTAGTCGTGAAAGGATGTGGAATAGCTATGTTGTATATTTAATCGGTTTGTATTCAACCGCTTCTCACAAGGTCATATGGGAGAGAAGCTGATCATTTAGCTTCCTGTCTCCAGGCTGGTTGGCCAAAATCTTATTTTACTAATGCAGTGTTAAGAGATGTTAACTTTCCGGCACGTGCGAGAAGCTAAACGACATCTGCCTTAAGGTCGCCTAAATGCTACATCTTGCAAACTGACACGGGCTTGAACTAAGCACTGAAGAAGAAATATTTATTCGGTAAAAACGTACACCGCGCAATTTTTAACGTTGATGATTATTAATTTGTGATTGTGACACCGTTAGGGACTAAACACGATTCTTTTAGCTTTCTGAGAGGGTGAAATGCTTTTCTTAGTACTAGCGAGTTTGAATTTAAACCTCCCGCATACTCTGTATGTACTCTTTCCAATTTGGGCTTCTGTGTCTTTTGGTGTTCTTCAGGGTTCTGTTTTGGGCCCACTTCTTTTGCTTTTCTGTATAAATGACTTACCAGATTCCGTGATGTCTCTTTGTCTTCTGTTTGCCACTTCTTGCAAATTGATATTTTTCACACATATTTATTAGGTAAAAAACATAACACAGCAGTGCAATTTTTAAGGATGACCCTTATTAATTTGTAATTATGACACCGTTATGGGACAAAATACGATTCTTTTACCTTTCTGCGAGGATGAAATGCTTTCTATACCCTCCGAGTTTGAATTTAGATCTCCCGCACCCTATACTCTTTCTGAATGGGCTTCTGTCTCTTATATGGTGTTCCTCAAGGTTCTGTTTTAGGCCCACTTCTTTTCTTTTCTGTATAAATGACTTACCAGATTCCGTGATTTGTCATTGTCTTCTGTTTACTGATGTCGTTAAGAACTACTGGTCTATCAGTTTAAAAAAAAAATACTGTTTAATTAAAGCGGACTGAAATCCACATTGGTTTAGGGTTTAGACTGAATCCAGTTTTCTGCATAACACAAAGAGAGTAAAAAGGTATAAATCACAGGAAACTGCTATTTTTTTGTTGCAGCAACTTTCGGTTTATTACGCATAAATTAGCGAGTGTTTATCATAAATGGCTTTTTTCAAGGCAGGCCGGTTTTCTCCTGCAGTCCTACTTTGAATATATGACCACTGGTGGAATTTTAATTGATTGTGTAATGTTGTAAGTGGCAACCTTTTCGTGAAGGTGTTCCTAAGGGGAAGTTGGACCACTTTCTACGCAAAAAGTCGGAAAGAATAAAAGCAGTTTTGAGCGAATAACTGTTTAACAAAGAAACGATGTAGTGTTTTAACCAGTGATGTACCAACACTTCGCTTATGTGCTCCACTCCAGTTCATTACTGGATTATTTCCAGCTTCAACCATTTATGGAATGCTTTCACTAATGTGTTCCATTTAGCTCCTTTACGAACTACATTGAAAGAACTACGTGAACTTGTTCATTAATGATGAACATTATTTGAACCATTGATGGAATCCAATGGCAATAATTTAACGGCGGAATATTTGCCCAGTCGTGGAATACTT
>JAHWFP010020131.1:6168-24881 GCA_023313725.1 Lithobius niger
CCCCCCCCAAAAAAAAAACCTAGTTTTAGATTTTAGTCGTAATTGTCAGCTTTTATGCCTAATTTTTACCTGCCGTTTTAATTTCGTAAGTAGCAGCTGACTGAAAATTGGGTTCGAGAGAGGGCTTATTCAACATGGTGCGGAGATTCAAGGCCTAATTTTCAACCTTTAGGCCTGATTTTTTTTATCTGTCGTTTTAATTTCGTAAGTAGCAGCTAATGAAGAATTTGCTTCGAAAGCAGGCCTATTCACGCATCAGGCTCAAGTTTTTTACTTCTTAAACCATCAAACCACAGCTTCAACATAATAGGACAGAATATATCCCCACCTTTCAGTAAATCCTAAGCATGTTCAATTCGGGCTATTAGAGGGCTCGCAAGTACACTTTGAACACGAAACTCACCATACGCTTTCGCCGCTACGCCATTACCTCTTCACCTTTAAATGGGCGTAGGACGGTGCCTATTTAAGTTAAACAATTCCGGTTAAGATTGATAGAAAGAGTACGTCCCCACCCTTCAGAAAATCGTAAGCATGTCCAATTAGGGCTATTAGAGGGCTTGCAAAAGCACTTTGAACACAAAAATCACCATAACAACCAATTGAAAAAAGGATCGTTTGTGCGAATTACCGTGATATACTTTAAATAGGATTATGGGGTTCAAGGGCTGCTTGTATGTAAAAGATACATATAACCTCTTCTGTCCAGAATTGCGAGCTAAACTTTTTTCTTCACTTTATACTATGATTTGTTGACGGTTAAGGAGGACAGCCTAAAAACCATATTTTGGGGGGAGGGGGAATCACCACCTCCCCCCACTGCAGGGAGGTTTTGAACTTGCTATGAAAGCTATTTTTTCCCAGTTACCCTTCATGTGCAGCCATACCAAATTTCATGCTTTTTACAGAAAGTGAACAATTCAGTCGTCATATACCGTAGAACATTGAAAGCAAGAAATTAAAAAAAAGACATGTAGGCTGGTGTGAAGAGATGTAGGCAGGTGGGAATTAAATGCCAACGTATTTTGTTTTATGTGACTGGGACAAGCACATTCTTAAAAAATCTCAAATTCTTTAAAACAAATATCTGGTAATGGTTTTTTTTTTAGTCTTTTTTGAAGCTATCTCGAGAACGCTGCCTTAACTATGTTAAAAAATGCCCACCGAGTTTTTCAACTGAGGTTTCAATTGGGGTTTCAAACATGAAATTTTTCAATTGGGACTTCAATGAAATTAAAAACCAAAAATAATACCTTTTTTAACAGTGTTTGGGTGTTGAGCCCAAATTGAGGGGTGGGGGCGATGGACCAACCTGTATTGTCCCTATTTCCCTAACCCTACAGTGTTAGTAGTTGGTTTTGGGGGAAAGTTCACCAATGTGCACTAATTTGAATCATCCCAGGAAAATCTGTTATCGTTTGACTGTGCATTCATCAAGTGCACACTTCCTAACTCTGCTAAAAAATGCCCACTGAGGCTTTACCATGGGTTTTTCAATTGTGGGTTTCCATGAAATTAAAAACCCAAAATAGTACTATTTTTTAACAGTGTTGGGTGTTGAGTCCAAATTGGAGGGAGGCGGGGGTGATGGGCCCACCTGTATTGCCCCTATTTCCTTAACTCTACAGTGATTTCTACAGTGACCTAATTTGAATTATGGTGCCCGATCACTAAGACTCAGCATTATTTCCAAATCCACTGTGAAATTCAGTTCCCCATTAAAAAAACAGTCAAATCTGGGTACGACAACACAAACCATTCTGCTTGCATTTCCGTTTTCAACACTTCATAAAATAAATAAATACTGTGGTAAATTCCCTGTCCACCGCTTACATGCACGCATTCCTGCTGTGCCTAAGTTACGTACACTTCAGTGGTTGACAAGGAAATGGATGGCTTACAATGCTTCTTTAACAGCTGCAGCAGCTCTATCAACGGCATTACGTTCGATTCCAAAGTTCTCCTTCAGCGAACAAGGGAAATAAGATTCTACCCCATCATACTATAACCAAAATGTACACTTAACACAATACCACGAGCGATAAGTTGAAAATACACGGATGTTTGTTTGTTTTAATTAAAGAGCCTACAAACACCACAATGTCATGCGCACACACTACTTAACTATGATTAACCTACTTATATTAAAACACTTTCATCACCGCAATGCACGTCACCACCTCTCTACAACCGCATGACAACACAATTTCCCTTTCAACCTCCGTAAACAACCCGGGGAACACAGGTGCATACTTATCGCAATAATACCACGAGCGATAAGTTAAAAGTGGATACTTTTAGAAAGGACGATACTAGAGTATGAAGCAACTGGATGGATTGATGGATGCTGTGGTGGCTTAGTTCCTCAGCATCCATCCAGTACCCCGGCTATTCACAAACCATTACTACAAATTAACAAACGCGCGCAATGAACAGAAATGAAATTGCATACAGAAACAAACACCCGTCGTAGCATTCACGGAATTTTTTGCATCTGAATGGTTGCACACTGGCTATGGTGCTATTGTTGCATCATCAAAGACGAGGGAAAAATCAGTATGCAACAATGCCAAAAATGCACTGATCCGTTGTTGGCTCAAAGCTGCATTAAATGATCAAATCCGTCTATAAAATATTTGTTGCATTCGTTCATTTACTTCTATAAAACTGACGTTACTTCTATAAAACTGACGTTACTTCTATAAAACTGACTTTACTTCTATAAAACTGACGTTACTTCTGTAAAACTGACGTTACTTCTGTAAAACTGCCGGTACTTCTGTAAAACTGACTTTACTTCTATAAAACTGACGTTACTTCTGTAAAACTGAAGTTACTTCTGTAAAACTGACGTTACTTCTGTAAAACTGACGTTACTTCAATAAAACTGACTTTACTTCTGTAAAACTGACGTTACTTCTATAAAACTGACGTTACTTCTATAAAACTGACGTAACTTCTGTAAAACTGACGTCTGTAAAACTGACGTTACTTCTGTAAAACTGACGTTACTACTATAAAACTGACGTTACTTCTATAAAACTGACGTTCATTTACTTCTATAAAACAGTTACATCCATACGTTTGCAAAATGGTATTCGATGATAAGTGATTTATTTTACATTTTTTACGTCCTCGGAGGCAGCCTCGGCTACGCCTCAGACAATACGCTGCCTCCTTGTACGTATAGGATATCGCTCGCTTTCCGAGTGCTAGGATCTAACAATGTCGAGGGCGCGCAGCGTCGAGCCATTGTTGGATTCCAGCATGAGGAAAGTGGGCGATATCCTTCTCACCCGTTTTGAAGCTATCAGTCCGACGTACATTGTTGAGCGCAAGTGAGCGCGAGTGGAATACATTGTTGCGTTTAGCCAGAAGAAAGTTTGTCTAGAATACTCGTTAAGACGCAATGCTACACGCAACGAAAAGAGCAACGTTTAATTTTGAAAGCGGTTGCAGTGTTGTAATTAACATGAATTCTTGAACGATATTTTACGTTTGATGTGGTGTTGTTTTCAAAAATTGTTCCATTTGATTGTATTCGGTAGCTTTATTCTTTTTTTGTCATTTAATTGAAATCAATGTTTGTAAAGCAGCGGTTGCAATGTTGTGAGTAACGTGAATTGTTGAACGTTTTTTTTTTTTATCTGTTATGGTTTTTTTTTATTTGCTTCAGTAAATTTGCTGCATTTGTTTGTTTTCTTCCACTTTTCTATTTAACGCAAACGGGGGCTGGTATCCACATGGAGTGCTGGGATCCTGGTTCCCATCCCTCCGCCGCGGATCCCAGCACTCCTCGTCCTCGTTCATTGTTGCACTCCTGTCGTGCTGTATTGTTATAAGAGGACTGAGAGCTTCAAAACGAGTGAGAAGTACAAATCGGCCTACAGATCTACAATCATAGGCTACCCAGTGCGACGCTACTCGAATTTTGCTTTAAAATCGTGCCAACCGTCTTTCTTTATCTCGTCAAGTTTATGTTTAGAAGTTTCTATAGCATTGCACACTACCAAAATGCAGAATCGGTACCTGTATTTTTGTTGATGATTCCTATCCGATAGCGGTATCGATAATAGTGGTCGAGATTAATAAATATCAATCCCTTGTTCCTTATCAAGACGGTTTTAGTGGATAAACCTAGACAGTATTGAAAAAGAATACATATATATATATATATATATATATATATATATATATGAATATACCTGGAAAAATCAGGGATTTCAATAGAGCAGTGACACGACGTAGTATTATTGTATACAACTCTATGCTGGAGCCTTAATGGGTTAGCTGCAAGGGGCACTGCAGAGAGAAACAGAAGGATGTCATACTGAAGCTGATGCTCATGAGCAGCTTATATTATATTAATGAACAAAAACGGAACGTTAAATGTTTAGAGTAAGGATCTAAAAGTCAAAACCTAGAAGGAACACGGACAAGCTTTGACAGTCAGGGTCTAGGTGTAAAATTTGTCAGTAAGAGGCTGGAAAGCATTAGACCCTTACTACCCGGTGGTTAGATTAGTTCTAGTCTCTTCGGACTGAACGTGTGTATGAACGGTTGTAGCAGGTTTTCTTTGTTCTTAGAATATTGTTTGGAACTTTAATAACACAATTTTCTTGTGAAGTTTGGCATTTTGTCTTTTGATGCTTTCGAATTTTTATTATATTTCGTAGAGTTATGGTAGAGAATTACCATAATGCTGTCTGCTACGAATATGCTGGCATGTTACTAAATTGAAAAATAATTTTCAACGTAAAGCAAAGCAGGAAACGTATAACCATACTACCACTTGATCATCACATGGGTCATTGTAGGATGATTTCCAGTTTTTCGTGAAAATGTATTTATTGCTGACCACTGGGTAGTAAGGGTCTAATGCTTTCCAGCCTCTTACTGACAAATTTTACACCTAGACCCTGACTGTCAAAGCTTGTCCGTGTTCCTTCTAGGTTTTGACTTTTAGATCCTTACTCTAAACATTTAACGTTCCGTTTTTGTTCATTAATTCGTGTTACTTTTAGAATTGCAGCTAAACTGTAAAACAGTGCAGTTGACGGTTAAAGCTGATAGTTTAACACAAGAGACCCTAGGCTGATCCTTACTAGTCTGGCTATCGCCAATGGTAACAATAGAAACAAATCCTTTAATCTTCAGTCTATGTCTCGCAGCTGGAGTTTGCTAATTGGTATTGTTGCATAATAACAATGTTTAAAACAATGTAAAACAATCAAACTGGTGGTTTAGAGCTCCGTAACCCCTGAACCACTTGACCAATTAGAAAAGGCCTTATGAAAAGGGCACATCTACAGAGCAATACCTGTAAAATGAGCTGAGAACCAGCTTTATAGGACAAATGGTTTGACCTGTAGAGAGGACAGACGAAAGTATCCCCAGAACAACAACAACAAGAAGAAGCTGAACAAGAAGTTGTCTATTTGGCCCCTGTCTGCATCTCGGGTTTGGCTGGACCGAATTTCACATTTTTTGGACTGCAGACAGGCCTTTACTAGTCAAAGCTAGATTCCAAATTTGGTTTAAATATGTTTACTTTTGACGGAGTTATAAGCACTCAAAGTTGAGAGTTTAACACAGAGGTCCTAGGTCGAACCTTACTAACACTGGCTATCGCCAGTGTTAACTATCGCCAGTGTTAATAAGGGCTTCTCTCAACAATCCCTCTACCTGGAGGGGAAATGTATTCGAACCACGGTAAATGCATGGAATTTGTTTCAAATATTCACAGTAAATTCTTTTATTTAGTTATCAAGGAGCACACGACAGTTCCTGTTACTCCAATTCTTGTACTATTTGTCGAAATTGTGCTCGTAATTCTCACTGCTAATTTCGAGGTTCGTTTCAAGTTTTTGTGAGAACCACTCAGTTTCTACTGACGCCATTGATCAAGTGACCAAAACTCTTGCCTAGCCCTACTTTCCACAGTTTTTTTCCTTTCACACAAGCCTCAAATCGAGCGTCACACATCGGAAACAGATTCTTAACATACATGAAAAAAAACACACAAAAATACTAGAATGCTGTATTGACAAAATTCGAGGTTCGATTCACCTTTTAGAATCGCACACAGGCTTATGTCTGTTATTAAAAATCAAGAAAATCTGCTGATTGTCTACTTTCAACGTTGTTTTCTTTTAATTTGGTGACTTACATGGCATAGACAAAGCCACATCTGTGCTGGCTACATGTGTGGAAAAACGAAAAAAAATTCAAACTAACTCGTGTCAAATTTGAGGTTTCTATTGATCTTTTAAAATGGCTCACAACCCTATTTTGAGCTCGTTCATTTTAATCTGGGCTTTAGGAGGGAAGGAAAGAAAGCTGGCGCACTTGTCACTAACTCCACCTGTCGGAATGAAAGAAATTGTTGGGGTTGTGTGAAGCGTGATTTCTTAGACCTAAAACGCGCGGTTTTTGTTGTTGGGAAAAACAACGTTATTTTAAGCCTAAGAAATCCGCTCTTCCGTTGTTTTTCCCTCCTTTTTATGTAGTGCACCTTGTAGTTATGCCCTCTAAAACCCATACTTGTGCCAATATGGCGACAAATGTCACTGCTCTATACGGACTTTTGAACGCCACCCTGAATATATACTATATAGGTTTTCCAGATCAATACCAACATTTTTCCCTGATTTTTTTTGGTCGAAGGAAAGTGCAGTACAGGACTAAAAACTATAACTATCGCATTGCTTTGCTAAATCAAAAATTGCACTGCCATGACAGGTATTGGTAAAGAGCAGAAAAAGGCCATAATCAGAACAAAACTAAAAAATTACTTACCACCCATATTACTTAAGCTTAAGGAGTTTTGGCTTTATCAGAAATGAAACAAAGAGAAAATGAAGTTTTAACTGAAATAAAGTGAAGGTTTTAAAATTAAAAAATTAAATCCGAATTAACTATTCTTTATAGGTGAAAGATTTTCCGGAAAATGTTCAAATTCCCTGATTTTCGGTAAATATTTGTCGAATTCCCTGATTTTTTCCTGAGTTTTCCAGACATGATAAATTCCCTGAATTTTCCCGGTTTACCAGGTAGAACGCCACCCTGTTATTTCTATCGAGCTTTTTCTTATACACAGAGGGTATTTTCAGGCTCTAAGCAAAACAAGCGAGTTTTGTTTCTGCACCAAAAGTAAGCAGGAGATTTCTTGGCAAAAAAAAAAATCACAACTCAAAATTGCACGAAAAATAAAGAGACACGCTTAAAATTTGGCTTTCCAATGTACGAACAAGGGCTGGCAAACTAACCAGTTTTTTTTATTTAAATTACTCGTAGCACAATAAGGCATTATAACGACATCTAAAATAAAAATAAACAAGCCCAATACTATGTATCAGAGTGGCTGCACTGTTTGAGAGTATGCTGAGCAACCAAACTTTTGTTAAATGCATTAAAGTTTTTATTTTGCACAGTTTCACTTGTTAAATCATTCCAGTCACGGATAGTTTTCGGGAAAAAAGAATTGGCTAGAACATGTGTTCTGCACTGAAGTCTTCTAATCTTCTTAAAGGGACATACCTCCCAGCGCCATTTTTCTCAATCCACCACATCAAGTACGACCCTAAAGGTCTATTTCCTTACCGTTAGTCAGTCGGTAAAAATCCGTTTTAAAATGTGGCGTCTAGGAGATTTTCTGTTGAATAATTGTTAACTTTATTTACTGTATCCTACACGTATATGATGCTTTGCGCGCTTACAATAAACATGACGTTTCATCTGTGTGCATATACAAATTGTCTAATAATTATCATGAAATCAAAAATCTAAAAGACTAATGCGGTAAAAAATTTTAAATTAATTATTCCAATAGATCACCGAAGCAAAATTATAAGACACTAGCCTAGAAAATTATAAATTGTGATGTTAAAATTCGAGAATCATTCCGGTTTGTAACGACACAATCTTTAACTTGATGCTGCCTTATGTACTATTCCCAAAGCCAACCGAGACAGCAGCTACGTTTCTTGCTGCGAGGAACGCAGCTACCACCCCAGCCGACCTTGGCTCTGGTAATGCGTGGATGGCGATCTGCGTGCAGCTGTTATGATCCAGTCCCTGGCCTGTACGCCAGTAGGAATTTTTGAGTGGATGGATGAAACCTGTTACAGGGGTCAGGTACATTATAGTAGATTTAAAAAAAAACAGAGGTAGACATCTGAGAAACTTTATCCGAATTTTCCAGCCTCAATTTTTCAATACGGCCGTTTTTTCTATGAAATTAAACATACCTTTATGCTTTCACCTGTGCTATCGGATTCCAAAGAGTTACATCGGCTTCTTGATGATTAAAACATGTTTGTAATGAAGCTACCTGCACAATGACAATAAATTTATGTAAATGTGTCAGACGAAAGTGGTTAAAAAAATACGGTGTATGCAAATCAATACAAAATCGTACAGTACTACTTGCATAAAACACTTACAGATGTTAGCAGTAAGTGATTTTCGAAACAATCTAACAATATGGAAAGAATAGATCCCCACCTTTTCAGAAAATCCTAAGTATGTCCATTTCGGGCTATTAGAAGGCTCCCGAGAGCACTTTGAATTCGAAAATCACGGCACAGAAAATGGTAATCTATGCCATTACCTCTTCACCTTTAAATGGGCTTAGATGGGCTTAAATGGGCTTAAATGGGCGATCCGTATCTAAGTTAAACGATTTCGGTTAGGGTTTATGGAAAGATTAGATCCCCACCTTTCAGAAAATCCTAAGTATGTCCATTTCGGGCTATTAGAAGGCTCCCGAGAGCACTTTGAATTCGAAAATCACGGCACAGAAAATGGTAATCTATGCCATTACCTCTTCACCTTTAAATGGGCTTAGATGGGCTTAAATGGGCTTAAATGGGCTTAAATGGGCGATCCGTATCTAAGTTAAACGATTTCGGTTAGGGTTTATAGAAAGATTAGATCCCCACCTTTCAGAAAATTCTAAGTATGTCCATTTCGGGCTATTAGAGGGGTCCCAAGAGCACTTTGAATTCGAAAATCACCTTACGCTTTCGCCGCTATTCCATTACCTCTTCACCTTTAAATGGGCTTAGACGGTCCGTATCTAAGTTAAACGAATTCAGTTAGGGTTGATGGAAAGAATCGCTCACCACCTTTCAGAAAATCCGAAGGATGTCCATTTCAGGCTATTAGAGGGCTCCCGAGATAACTTTGAATTCGAAAATCACCACACGCTTTTGCCGCTATGCCATTCCCTTTTCACCTTTAAATGAGCGTATGACGGTACCTTTTTAATAAATACAGATGCAAACCTATTTACGTTGCCTTTTGGACTTATATGTCAGCCTGACTGAGCGAGGAATCGAACCCACGAGCTTTGAAAACAAAGGCCGAATTCCTACCACTGTGCCATACTGACACATCCTTTTTCAAGAGTCAAATAAATACAGATGCAAACTTATTTACGTTGCATTTTGGACTTATATGTCAGACTGACTGAGCGGGAAATCGAACCCACGACCTTTGAAACCAAAGGCCGAAGTTTTAACGCTGTGCCATACTGACACAGCCTTTTTCAAGAGTCAAATAAATACAGATGCAAACCTATTTACGTTGCCTTTTGGACTTATATGTCAGACTGACTGAGCGAGGAATCGAACCCACGACCTTACCTTAAGTCTTACCGCTGAGCCATACTGACACGGCCTCAGCAGTAGGACTCAGTAAGGTAATCTACACGTGGAGAAATTTCCAATGTGTGAACAGAATGTATCCAACAAAAAATAAAAAAATTTGTTCACTATAGGGAGAAATTTTGTATTCAGAGGTTCGTTACATTGAGAGTCTGTTGCAATTGTTACCCGACAAAGACTTGTCGTCAGTTTTTCTTTACAACTTCAACCTCGCTTAAATCTTAAAAGAAAAATCTTATCTTTTGTTGCAGAATTCCCAAGACCGTGTTTCGCCGTAGCGCGGAACAACGAAAGACAGATTTGCCGGAATTGCTAGACAAAACCATTAAATTATCCCGAATGGTCCAATTTGCGAGGCCCTCACTCGCTTTCTGAAGTCATCAAGCCTTCGTCATATCTCGTTAACCATTTAGCGAGTGATGCTTTATTTCATCATCGTACTCATTTTGGCGAACAACGACAACTTCTCAACTAATATAAAGTTACGTACCTCCATCCACTTTCCCCCTCGACCAATGACGATAAGGTTGGGCGCGACAACAAACCTACTCGATTCTTTCAGCAAATACCAGATAAGGTGCAGTGCTCAAGCTTGCAGTGCAAAAGACTTGAGAGATTACGACAATCTGAAGATATGGTTTGGCCCCTGGTTTGCGCCAACGACGGCTTTCCGGTTGCTTTCTCGGCCGTTGCTTTGTCTCGAGTCAACACTCCAACCAAATTAGCAACAAGCTGCTTTCGGTGATTAAATGGAATTGTGCCGCTATTTGCATAATATCTCCTCTCTCCGTCTCTCTCTCATCTAAGTCTTCCGTCGGTCGGTTTGGTCGGTACGTACGGTGGTGTTGTGAGAGTGAATTCAACGCAAGCTGTTTATTGGCGTGCCTCAATTACGCCCTAATTCCTCTCAAGTGGGTGCCTAGTTCTACTCATTAACCTGGACGGGTTCATTTTGCACAAGGTTGAAACGGCAAATGTCGTCCTTCACGTTTAAAGCTGCTTGCTCTTGTAACCATCTTGTGGTCTTCCCTTGGAGTTTTCGTCTCTCATTGACCATTCTTAAAGGTATTCAGTCATGCCAGAGAAACTGATCAATATGATGGGAAGCATCATTGATTTGCAACTAGCTGCGGAGTGCCCAAGAATTTAGCAGTTTGTGCTGGCTTGCTCATGTTAATTATCAGTGTAGTCTATACGTTGTTCGCTTAGGCCAGAATCTAGGCGAGGGTCGATATGGGGAAAAGCAGTAATTGCGACAACTAAGCCAAACGTAGTAAATTAAAACAGTAGGGCGAGCATGTTCATTCTTTTCGCGACATCAGTGAAAAAGGGGGAGCGTGTTCATTCTTTTCACGGCAGCAATGAAAAACATTAAGTGTGATCATTCTTTGCATGGTACTAGTGAAAATGGGCGAACAGCCGGCAACGTGAAGGGTAAAGTTGATTAGCAGTAACAATCTGTAACAAACGAATTATTATGACAATTGTATTGTTCACAGAAAGGTATGGACAATCAATCTCGGAGTCAACAACAGAAAAAAACACCAATGGGGCAACAAACTGGGCAGTGTAACAACATGGCTTCCTACTAGACCTTACCTAATGGCGTATGTTCTGCCGGGAGCAGCTAGTAATAATGCTTTAATAATGCAATCAGCCAGCACTCGGTATGAGCTGGATGCTGAAGTTTAATACCAACCTGCGACAGTTCTGTAAATGAAAGTGAAGATGCAGCAACTAATGTCAATGTAGTTTCCAACGAGAAAACTTTTTCTTTTAAGTTCGCGCAGCCAGCCAATGCACCCATTTCATGGAGGGATTGTGGAGGGATGACGGTCGATTGGTTGAGATGAGAGAATTGAATGGCGGACGAAATTCTTAAAGGGGGATTTCAGTGCCCTCTATGTTGGCTGGGATTGGGGAAATTAGGAGATATCTCGGCTTAAAACTAAAGGCAAGACTCAAAATGACTCAATCCAGATTGGGTGGTTCAGTTGTTGGTGGTTGTTTATTACTAGTGCTCGCCTGTTTTAGACTGGACGACGTAAGCCAAGTTAGAATTAAATAAATGAGATAATCGGAAAGGGTGAAACAAATCCTGCAATTAGGTTAGGTTTGAACGAAAGCGTTAAATTAACCTAGGCCAGGCTGTTGGTTCTCCAGTGGGGAGGAGGGGGCCATTTCGAACGTTAGATCTCGCAGAAGTTGGGGCAGGATGGTTGGGTTAGGGTTAAGTTGGCCAAAGCGGGAAGGACTGGGGTTGCTGTGGAGGGGAGGTGCTTAGGGATCAAGGACCTCAGCGAAGACTCTGCGGAAAAACTTGGCTGTGGTCGGATGGCATGCGTGCTACAACAATGGTGTGATTGAATGATACATGCTATTTGCAACATGACATTGGCGATTGTTAAAGCTTTGACTTTGACTTGAATTTTCCAATTTTGTTACAATGCTTTTAAGCCGGCCATGATTGATTGTCGAAAAATGAAATCTTTGTTGAGTCTTTGGTGGCCTGAAGATGCGTGCATACTTCAGGTTATCTTGTGGCGCTGTTGGAGTGAAACTCTTTGTGAAGGGCACTACAGTATTTCGGGGATAATCAAACTTGACCCTTCACAATTTTAGGAATTGAAGCCAACAAAGCTTAAGCCACTCAACATAAGACTTGTTATACAGCCCTGGCAAAACAAAATTGGTAAAACGTCTCTGGACCGATTCCACATGCTTAATATCTTTGACCAAATGTGGGGACCATGTCTAGCAAGTATACTCCAAAATTAACATTTTAATCATAGCAGCCTCTGTTAAGCTGCTTTAACAGCGAACTTTATTGGTCTGCGTCCTTCGAGTCACTTGAAATTAATTCCTCAGATCTTTAGGGATCGGTAATTATTTATGGCCAGGTGGGGAGAGTGGAGGAATCGAAAATGAGAACTCCATTTTTTTTTTACTTCCTCACCCAAGACCCTGAAAAAATAGTCCTCCCCCCCCCCCTACCTAAGGTCAACACAATCCGACTCCCTCCACCTCCCAACTACAAAAAAGTAAGTTGTTCTTATGTGTTTTCAGGTTAAGTGTAGATCATTTCCTATGGCCTAATTAAAAATTAATCTTAAGGCTATCATTCCTCACTTTAAAGTGTTGTGGTCGGGTGAGATTATCAAACCTCTAGGAATTTTAAAGCTAACGGTAGCTTCAGATGATCTCTCTGAGTGCCTGAGTAACATTGTTGCCCCAGGCAATCAGTCAGCTTTTTTCGGTAAGAGCCGATGAGCAAGTTTAATATCGACCGCAACAGTTCTGTAGTGTTTCTACTGATGAAGGTGAAGATGTGGCAATTAATGTCAATTTGGTATCTGACGCCGAAATTTTTTCTCTAAGTTCTGCACAGGACTGGTCCATTTTAAGGATTTTAATACGGAATTGGCTCCACCTATACTTCTTGTTTAAAGGGGAAGGTTGAAACAAAGTTGGAGCCCTTGGTAAGAGAGGGAATTTTGAAGCTCGTTAATTGTAGCTTGTAGTCAACACCAATGTGCTTGTTCATAAGCCCAACACGTATACATACGCATAGTCGGTGACTACTCGGGTACAGTTAATCCAGATTTGCTTACTGACCACTTTCTTATACCTCGAGCAGAGAACCTGTATAGCGAGCTGGCTGGCTGCGATAAGTTCTCCTTGATTGATTTGTTTGACCTATTCCTGCAGATGAATTGCACAAGGACTCTAAGCCATACTTCATAATTATTAACACCTGCAGCGGCCTATTTGTGTGGCAGAAGGTTCTGTTAGGCCTAGCCAATGCCCCTGAGATCTTTCAGAAACGTATAGAGGAGCTTTATCATCAGAGCGCGTCCCTTTTACGACAACATACTTGTCGCCGTGAAGGGCACAGAGTATGATGCAATGCTATGCAATGTTATATCCTTCCAAACTGATAAGAATGGCATTACTAATCTTCAAGAGGTATTGGATGCTATTCGAATGGTGCCAGAACTGTCCAACGTTAACAAGTTAAAGTCCTATTTGGGGTTTTTGAACCAGTATTGAAAATGTGTGCCTTACTTAGTTTCTATACTGAGTTCCCTAAATAGGTTTCATGACCTGAAACACCACGGGCACTGGACCAAACAATGGTTAGATGCCGTCACTAATGCTAGACAAACACTACTTAAAGCTAATCTGTTAGTTCACGATGACCCTAACCTCCTCATCAAATTAATTTGTGATGGGTCCTCCGAGGTTTAGGCAACATTCTAATGCATGTTATCACTGTTTGCATCTGAGAAGAGCCTATTGTTTTTGCATCTCGGGGTCTGAGCAAAGACGAGCAGAGCTATGCTCAATTTAACTGAGAGGCACTTGCAATAGTCTTTGACTTGAAAAAAATTTACCAACTTTTATTTGGAAGTTGTTTCACTCTTCAGTCAGACCAGAAGGCCTTGTTGTGGATTTTTAATAAGAAGGTAGGCATTCCCGTCATGGTAGTATCGTGTGTTCTGAATGGCTACCACTTTGATGTCAATAATATCCTTGGAAATGCAAACTTGACTGCTGACAGTTGTCACTTATACCCCAGAAGAATGATATGTCAGACTTTGTTGATTCATAAACTGTTCTACATTTAAGGATTTATAATCCTTGCCCATCTTGATCAAACAGCTTGAAAAAGCTACCCTTAATGATATATTTTTGTCTAGGGTGTATCTCCACACTAAGAATTATTGGCCACTCAAAATACTATGAATCCATATTTTCTTAGGCATAATGAGTTGTCATTAGAAAATCCCTGTCTTATTTGGTGTCACCATTCCTATTGTTTTGTACCAGCAAGTTTCGTGAGCTTAATTTATGTCATTGTGGCATTGTCCACATTAAAGCCCTTGCTAAGTCTTCGTATGGTGGCCAGGAATAGATAAGGACATAGAATTTATGCTTAGATTTTGTGACGCTTGCCAAATCCATAACGATACTTGTGTTAACGTTCAGAAGCACTCGTGTGAATATTCTACTGCTGTGTGGGACCAGCCTACATGTTGATTTTGTGGGGCCGATAGAAGGTCTGGTCTATCTTGCATTATAGATGCCTACTTTAAATTTCATTTTGTGTGTAAGATGAAGCCCACTACCTCTGCTAAAATTATTAAAGTTTTTCAGGGGTTATTTGTGACCTATGGCTTTTGCAAAAGACTGGTTTCAGATAAGAGCCCTAATTTCGTTTCTACAGAATTGGATCGTTTTCGTAAAACATGTGGCATCCATCATACAGTAAGTACTCCTTATACAAACAATGTGAATGGAACTGCCGCAAATGTAAGTTCTTTAAGAAATCCTGAAAGCTGGATGTCAAAATGCGAAAATGCCGATACTGCGCTGTTAAATTATTTAGTGGCGGCCAGGACTATTATTTATAAAACATTAAACTACATAAGAAACTCATAGCATGCTTTTCTTTTACCGTGAACTGTGAACCTTGTTCATGTTACACTTCTGTTCTCAAATGCAACTTAATTATTTATACAAAACAACATAAGCAACTATAGCCTTACAAGCGTAAACCAAATCCACCATACGAAGTTGACGATGTGTATGGATACAATATTTCGCTCCAGTAAATTCTCAACCGTGGCTGAAAACACGCATAATGCAAAACGTTCCTTACATCATTTGCCCAGCACACAAATTACTAGAAGACATAGGAACCAATTACAGGCCGGTTATTTATTGGGTGATGTTCGTGTGCCTTCCAGTATGCCGGAAACCGGGATTTAGGACTAAGGAGGTCGTGAGCCTCAGGTTACTCGATAGAGCTCGAATGGGATGGTTTTGTCTTCTGATGTACCCAGAGTCAAACCAGATGGGATGACTCTGCCCTTTGCCTCTCCAAGAAAGCCAGCTAAACTGTCAGCAAGGACGTGTGAAAGCCCTGTTGTTGGCGACGTGCGCAGAAAAAGTATTTCACGCCGCCACAGAGGTGTGCCCACCCCCAATACTGCTTCTTTGCTCTTGTGACGTGAATCTGTGCCTTTGTCTTCACAAGCTGTCCGTGAGTTAGGGTTGGGTTCGCCGTCTATACTTTCCGTGGGGTCTCCCAACAAAGTTTTATGTTGCTCAGCTCGAAAACAAAAGGCTCCTGAGCCGCCTCGATCTTGAGACAACTGGTTTAGTTGAGGGACACATGTGAAATGCAGGCACCTCATGATTTACAATTTGCACTTTGATATGCATTATTACCCTTTGCGTTTTGCGCATAATTTTGATATTTCGTGTTTTAAGGAACTTGTTGGTTGTTTGCTCTTTATTACGTTCTTACAAACTGTTGTTTTTCATGCCTCATATTCTTTTATAGACGTTAACACAGTTTGATTATTTTCGAGGTCTTGAAACTACCTTACCCCACATGCATATAATATAGTGTCTTTTCTTGTTTGGCGTCACGTGACATGATGCCACAAACATAATGTATTAAAATGGTGTGCATAACTTTTCCTGCTGCCGCATTTCACCTCAACTTGCAACTTGACTCGTTCAGTTTTTTCTGCATTTGTTTTTAGTGTAGTACATGTATGCTACAATCAGACTTCTTCTACGGCTGTATCGAAGATAAATTGATGGGGGGAATGAGGGAAGCTGGTGAGAAGATGAAATTTCTCACTGGATGGTGATTTTGTTCGAAAAGCCTGAAGAACTCATTTCTTTTTTTCACATGCTATTTATCCCTGTTTATGGTAAATTTGTCCCACCTTCTGTTATTTCTTGACTGAGATCCATTCTTCCTACTCTGATTTTGGTGGGGGGTTGGCCACGTACGCACATCCCTAAGTATTAAACTTTTCTTTCCTTTAAATAAAACTCCAGATCCCCGTATACTCCAGATGCCCGTATACAGGGTGTCGTAAAAGTCCCAGAACACCCTCATAACTTTGTAAGGGGTTGAAAGAAAATAGTGAAACTCTGGCAATGTAAGTTTGGTTAAAGGATCTACCTTTTCGTACAACCGGCATTACGCCTGCTCCCCTTGGGGGGCCCCAGGGGACCCAACTCAGAAATTTTCAATGGAAAGGGGGTAAAGGAATACCTTATTTGAAAGGTCTTAATTAGGCGAGTAAAGTGCTGCAACTATAGCTTCGATACGATGAGCCCATCCAAAATGGCAGCCGGTCAAACATTAGAAATTTTCTCTGCCACCCTACGTCTTACTCAGGCCAAAGACGTCACAAAGGAACGTAGATGACAGGAAAATGCTTCGTTGAATTTAGGTGGAGTACACCTACAGCGTGTTTTGCGGTTTGAAGCCCAGAGTGTGGTCCTTAGTGCTCCCCCCCCCCTCCTGGATGGGCTCATCATATCGAAGCTATCGTTGCGGCACTTTACTCACCTAATTAAGACCTTTCAAATAAGGTATTCCTTTACCCCCCATTCCATTGAAAATTTCTGAGTTGGAGCCCTGGGCCACCTAAGGGGGGGGGGGCAGGCGTAATGTCGGTTGTACGAAAAGATCCTTTAACCAAACTTACATTGTCAGAGTTTCACTATTTTCTTTCAACCACTTACAAAGTTGTGAGGGTGTTCCGGGACTTTTGGGACACCCTGTATACTTCTTAAAACTTCGCATGTTTTGCTACGTTCTTTAATCCTCGAAAGTAAACATCACTCTGCACTACACGTATCATGTGCCGTAATTATTTATTCATTCCCGTGTATTATTTTGTAGATTAAATAATGGTACCGGTATTGTTTTCCCCTCTGTGATGTTAATTAAGACACGTACTAACTTAACGATCCGACAAGTCTTAGCTTGTTGTGTCATAATTAGTGCAAATTAAATGTTTGCACTTAAAATTTTTGTACAAGCGTTGTTCCCCGTCGCTACAGACAACTCCTCGAGCTCAATCAAGGCCAGGCGAGATTCGTTCGTGGTTAACCGCATCTTAAAACACTTCGTGTTGTCAACAACAACTGCAAACGAGCAAAAACATGTTTTTCGACGTCCATAACATGAAGTTAACGATTCGTTTTCGCGAAATGTCTTTTGTTTTTTTGTTTTTTGTGTGTTTTTCTTTCTGTGTTTGTGGTTCGACGAGCAAAACGACGCAACGACAGGGAGCGAACGGCTTCTAGTTTGTTCTCAACTCAAAAGCCATTTTTATCTAAAAAGGTGAAGCGACCTTCTTTTTAACGATTTTTTTTCCTCTCTTCTTTTGTCTTTCAGCCATTTACTTGGTGAAGCGATCGTTAAGAAACAAACAGAAGCATGGTTTGGAAGATTACGAAGCGGTAAGTGGCAAAAAAAAAAGTAATAAAACTTGTAAGATTTCGCCCTTTTAAAGTTGATGACGGAATATTAAGGCTAAGAGAGAAGGAATTTTAAAGTAAAAAGGTTTAAAAACAAAAAAGGTTTGACTGTGAAATGATGGGTGTTTCGGTTTCCCGAGGGAGAACGTAGGAAGTCATGTAAGAATTTAATTAAAAGTGAGGCAATCTTGGTAAATTTAAGCTAAAATAAAAGTAAGACCAAACCCTATGTGCTTCTTGGCATTCTTAATTTTAAATTGACTCTGGTTGTCTCCTTTCTTGCGTTAATTGAATTTAGGGATCGGTCATTGGTTAACGTCGAGGAATAGGGAGGAAATTAAAATGTGGCTTTCAAATTTTCAGTGTTTCCGCCCATCTAGTAAACTAAAATAAAAAGCTTTGGCCCTCCAACCACATCAAATAAAGAACAAAGAAAAAGCTGCTCCCCTCCGACTTCAAAATTCGGCTTTCGATCCCTTAATGTTATTCAGGTTATAGTTGCAGCGCAAATTTTACCGTAATGTCTATGGACCTGCGATTTTCAGGCGGTGACCGTCAGTGTTCAGCCAAGGAGAGAAAGGGGCAAATTCCGGATGTCGGACACATAGGCACCGGACAATTAGGCACTCGAGTATTTAGGCATCCGGACAAATCACCCGGACATATAGACACCGGACAAATAGGCACCAATTTTATTTATTTATTTTTTTTTAATTGGGATAGATTGCCCTCCTATATTCTGTATCGTTT
>JAHWFP010020132.1:5167-18495 GCA_023313725.1 Lithobius niger
CCCCCCCCCCCCCCTCATTTCTCACCATGGGAAGGCTTCCCGTTTTCCTGAATCTCGTTTCACGGAAAATCAAACCATGCTTAAAATTGTGTGGAAAAGGAATTACAGTTTCGCCGAATCCTGCTTCACCGATTCAAAATCCTCGTCAAAAATGTAACGTTGGAGAAGTTAAAGAATCCCTCCTATACTTGGTAGGAATGTGTGATTAGTTATGTTTTCTGCTTTTATACGTTTAGCCGCAGCGAGCGAGGTAGGCAATAATTTATTTGGGAAATTATTTTCGGCGAAACGGAATTCCACGAAACAGGTATTAACCTAGCATGGACATTGATTGGACAATTGGCTAAGAAAACCACGCCTGCTTCTAGCCCAAACACAAACAAAAATGTTTACGGTGCCTAAAAATCTGTTATTTTAATTGCTGTGGGTAACAAGATTGTAGTTGCAGTATCTTGAAACTGCATTTGGAACAATTTTACTTTCTGCAGCAGTTCGTGATTTTACAACTTAAACTACAAACCTGCAATATACTATCTTCACACTTTAGGAGCAAAAAATTGTTGTTCCTTTAGCACGTCACTATAAGCGCAATTTTCCAGCTCTGGAACGTAAATTGCGCCATTGCGCTCAACCCCCCCCCCCCCCCCCAACCTTACATCGAGCCCTGCGTGTGAACCGCATTGTAATGCGCCAGTTTTTTTTTATCCGGTTGAACAATGAAACACATAGAAGAGTGAAAAAAATGAAGCCGCCGAAGCGCCATTTGTAGTTTGAGTATTAAAATGGGTCCCTTGAGCGATGAAGAGTTTAGGCGTCAACGATTTGCCTAGCGATATTGTTTAATTCGCCTGCCCACGGGATATTGCAACAACCCGGGCTAATCAGAAGCAGAACAACCCGATGGAGTGAAATGAGCACATGGGATTCTGAGTTATGGTCTGATTGGCTAATTACACTGCTTCAAATCACCTGTTGACTGATCTACAAGCCACCGTTTTTTCCGTCCCTCAGGGGATGAAAGAAAACTAAATAATAATATTAAAAAAAAAAGAAATTAAAAAAAAAGTCAAAACTACAGTAATCGTCTGGAGTGAACCCTTACAGGCACCGAGCAATATAATACACTCACACAAACAACTCAGCTCATGAAATGCGTCGGGACATTGTAAAGTATAAAAGCAGAGTGCGCACACAGCTATCAAACTCGAGCCAAGCGGCTTTGAAAAATGTGTCCCCGATTAATTCCGAAAGTCCGAACGCACGCACACGTCCAGGAGAGATTAAGAGAGCTGTTGGGATTGGAATTTAAGTGATGCATTTTGCCTCCTTGTTAAAAAGGCTCATAAATAACTCGTCGGCTTAATAGTCGTTTACAAATCAGTTTGGGCACACGTGGACGGAATTTGATGAGGTAGGAAGACAACTCGTTTGACTGAGATCAATTTGACTGGTCGTCATGATTGAAAGCCAGGAACTTGAATGGGACTGATTTAATTGGGAATTGCATATTGGGTTATGTGCACTGGAATATGAACACGAGGTTACGTACTTTAGAATCCAGCAGGGACGATGCTAGAATCAGTTTAGTGGGGAGGCAGCAGCGGGGCAGCAATTTTAGCCAGGGGGGCGAACCGAAAATTGCTACTTTTGCGGTCCCCCCTCCAAAAAAAAAAAAAAAAGAATAAAAGTAAAGATAACACTCTTGCAATTCTTTCTCACGCCAAACGTTCTTTTAAATGTTTTCAACACCATTTTTTTTTTAATATTTGTAAAACCAGCTGAAAAAAAGATGTTTTTACAACTCTGACAGTAAAACTTACACTGTAAAAATAGACGTTGTGAATCACAACGTCTATCACAACACCTATTTGTCTCTTTTTTTACAACACGTTGTGGTAACATGTTATAATTTACAAGACCTACAGTAGACGTTGTAGTTTACAACACCTACAACACACTCCGTCCATCTTCCTTTCTTTCGTCATTTTGAAAAGTTGGTGGGAATGGTTCCAACCGATTGATCACCCTATAGCCCACGGGGCAAATGAGGGTCATGAGTCAAGAAGATGACTGATTTGTCCAAACACACCGAATAAACGGGGATTTCAGTACATAGAACCTCTTGTTAAACCACCACTTTCAGACGCAACTGTACATTTGTTGTGGTATTCGGATTGCTTGGGTACTTTTTATTAATTCGTCCCTAAGTCAGAACAGTTTTAAATAAATTAGGGGGAAGGCAAAGATTTACTGATATTGATGGTTTAACTACACATCAGTGCCAAACTTAACCAAAGAGTTACTGCGCGTTACTGCTACACTAGTGGCTTCTGTTAGAGGTTCAGCTTACCCACGCGTTTACCATTTGAATTTCCGGTTTTCGCAGAAATGGTTGAACTACAGTTTTTAAAGCAGTAAAAAAAAATAATAAAATAAAGAATTTGGAAATCCAGTCACAGCCTAAAGGCTGCAGTTTGGCTGTAAAACTAAAGGACTGTAATTTTTGTTTGGCATTAAGTTATTAGCAAAAACTTAACTGAACAATAAAATCCAGGCGCAATTTTACTCTATACCAAACTGATATAAAACACAATTTAGTCGACAGTATTTTCAGCCAAAGACTGGAAATCTTTTCAAAGACTATAACAAAATATCTAAAACTTGTAAAGTCATACTTGACGCATTTTGTTAAGCAGTACGTTTACTACTAATTATATTTGTGACGTCATTCAGTGCCTTTCTAGGTGTTTTAGACATTGTGGTTTACAACACCTGTAGACGTTTTGGTTTACAACACCCACAGATTCTGTGGTTTACATGTAACACGTAGGCGTTATGGTTTACAACATCTATAAACGTGGTGGTTTACTACACCTATAGACATTGTGGTTTGCAACACCTATAGACATTGTAGGTTACAAAGCCTATAGACGTTTTGATTTACAACACCTACAGATGCTGTGGTTTACAACATGTATAGGCGTTGTGGTTTACAACACCTATAGACGTTGTGGGTTACAACACCTATACTGTAGACGTTTAAACACGCAACATCTACAAATATTCGTCTTTGGAAGACTGGTTTTAGACGTTGCGTTTGTAGACGTTGTGCTTTACAACGCCTATAACCTCTTTATAAGACCCAGAGCGTCCTTATAACGAGTTTTAGGATTATGTAGGTGTTGTAACTCACAACGCCATTTTTGCAGTGTAGACTCTATTGATGTGGCCTCAAGTCCTTCCTGTCGCTGTGAAAGAAACTAACGTAGTTTTCTTAACACATAACCAGAATTTTCTTCATTTATACGTCTGATTTTGATCCGACCCCAGGGATGGGGTGGCCGGCCCCAAAAAATTTTGGGGGGGGTGCGCCCCCCCCCCCCCCCCCGCCGCCCCCCCTTTAGCGTCTTCCCTGGAATCCAGTTAATTTGCGGGTGGACTGTAGAAAGAACACAAGTTGCCTCCTGACTGGCATAAACCCGCGCAAAACACGTCATAAAACACGAATTCAATTTTCAGCCCAATTTTTCGGGGTTGGGCCATAGTAGAACAAAACTATAGATTTAAAAAATGTGGGATCCACTCCATTCATGGAGAGCTAGGGTCCGCCATATATATTGGTCCGCCCTATTTCTCCATGAAATGGTACCTCACGCATTTTTTAATCGATAGTTTTGTTTTACTGTGACCAAGGCCCGAAAAATTGGTCTGAAAATTTAATTCGGGTTTTATGACATGTTTTGTGTGGGTTTATCACACTCAGGCCGCAACTTATGTTAGCTAATGTACATTGGACCCCTCGATGGTACATCTGTGCCCCTCACAATAAATAAATAGCCTTTGTGTATAACACTTTTCGAACCAGCGCCAGAAATGAACTTACACAGTAAAAACATGTGTTTTAAAATTAATTAGTTTTAGATCCACCTAAGAAACATTTTTAGGCGTTTTAGCTAAGCGACTAAATATATCATGCGCTGCAAATAAACCTTTCAAAACAGGTTTCGTATGGCACAGCAGACGTGCCTGCAAAATAAAACGCTAGCGTTAACTTTGCAACACGTGCTTAAAACACAGATAGCAACGAAACACATGTTTAAATGTTTAAAATAAAACTAGTGGCTTTATATTAAACAGTAGTGTTTACTTTACATACGTGTTTTCGTTAAACACGTATGTAAACAAGGTCAGGAACTGCATCCCAAGTGTAACCTGGACTACCGCAGCCACTTGCGACCACTGACTTATGATCCTGGAAGGGCCCTTATTAGGAAGCATGGAAAAGTTCTGGCGCCATCGAAGGAGCCGTTCTCGGTCTTGTAGTTATACCGTAAGTTAGGTAGAGGCTGTCGAGTACTATCCCACACAGGGCACTCTGAAATTTGGGAAACTGCATGATGTGTGTGTGTGAAGGAATTCCCTCTATAGATTATGACCACTAACAATTACTGAATGGCTGATTCACGAAAGCTTCGGCGTGGTCCATTCCCACCTTCTCCTCGTAGACGTGGTTAGCTATCTGTTAGCTAAATATTCGGGGAAGTAAAACCAGAGGGGAGGGGGGGGACCCAGGTGGTTTTTTTTACACAACTTTGGAGGGACTTTGTGAAGTCAAAAGTGGTTTGGTCTTGTGCAAGTCGAGGGCCAGAATTCCCACAGTTTTACTTTAAAAAAAACTGTTGGAATATCAATACATTTACCTGGTGGTTCTACGGTATACGTTCCCCGGGGTTGCTACATAAAAACCCCTGGGTTCCCTCTCCTATGCCGTTCCCTTCCGTTGAGTTTTTGCCCCACGCAACCCAGTCAACGTTTTGCAACCCAAGGTTTGATTTTTTTTTTACCCAAGGGAAATGAAAACTTCAAACTATAAGTTCCCACTTTAAGAAAAACTGGGCCGTTTTTTAACCTATATTGGACGTCTTGGAAGCAGAAGTCGTGTGGGGCACACCCAGGGATGCAAACCGGCAAAAGTTTGCTTTAGTACGGGTCGAGGCCCAGAATACATCCCATAGCTGCTGAAGGAAGGTGGTAGTCTCTCCCACTACCCGGGCTAGCACTGACTGTGGTAAGGTCCCATTTACAATCACCGACCAGGCCGACTTGGTCTGTTTCTTCAGACAGCTAAAGAAATGTATCTGCTACCGCTCAAGCTCCGTGTCACATTATTAATGAAACTTTCATTTAAAAATATCATAAACCTGTTAGTTAGGCTTAGCTGGAGTTACAAACTATACCGAAGTCGAACAAATCAAGTAAAACAAAATCTAAACGAGTATTGCGAGAGTTGGGTATGCAGCCCATCGGCTTGCTAAAATAGAAAAATTGGCTCTTTTTAAACTCCGGGCGTATGACATTAAGACGTGACGTCATAGTTTATTGCCTCGCTGAAACGCTTTCGCTCGCATTCCTAGCTGATGAGGGACAAAATACACAGCAACAATACATTACGTCATTGCGTGTGCGGATGTCACATTTTAGCGTCAAGTGATGACATAAAAAAATAAGGCTAACGGCTGGACCACGTGCAGGCTAACACAATAGCGGATTTAGTTTAAATCACGTGGTGCTCGCTTGGTGTCGCTGATGGGCTCAGCTGCAGAGTAGAAAAAATAAATAAAAAAATAAAAAATAATAAAATAGCCATCAAGAAATAAGAATAGTTGGGCACGAAAAATAAAGTGAATATATATAACTAAAAAAAAAAATTAATGGATGAATTTTGAAAAGGCATAAACAAAGAGATGAACCAGTTATAAGACGACAAGTGGACATGTTGAAGCGCCGTTGCTTCGACAATGACGCTCGTTTGAATAGCATAACCGCGAATACCACTAACACCATCATAAGTCTACGTCGCAGAAACGAAGTGAAAGCGCTTTTAAATTTAATGCTGCAACCAACAACAAAAAAATACCCCCAAAAAAATTCGTGCATACCTGCGAAAGGCTTACACTTGTTACGAAAATAGAAAAAAAAATAGTGAGGAGAAAAATAATAATAAACGAAAGCAAGGTCATGTTACTTTTGAATTGCATGATCCGGGTCATTTATACTTTCTTGATGTTACAACACAAACGTGCACAACAGTTACTCTCAGTGATGTTCTGACAGTGCAGATGTTAGCTTTAGTGCTGTTATTAAAATCAAAAACCAAAACTGGTAAAATGAACCGCCAAGTTCCGAATGGTTCGGCCCTTCAAAGGAGTGATATCGACCCGCCAAAACATTAGCCAAGTTAATCGCATCAACTAATAGTTCAAAGGTTAAATGAAAACTTGAATATTGGTACTTTCGGCAGCAATGTTCAAATTTTCATTTAACGTCCAAAGTATTAGTCTGTGCAATTAACTTGGTGAATAATATCACCACTTTTTTTTTTTAATTTAAATTGTGCCAAACTATTCGACACTTACGCTATGGCGTCGCGCTACAATGGTTTACCTCCTCGACAACTGAACTAGCGTGTGTTTAGATTAAAATTGAAAGCACTCGTGTCATGCAATCATGCTTTGAGAAAAGCCAAAAAGCCCTGTCTTAGGAGAAGCGGGGGGGGGGGGGGGCACAGTTAAAATACATAATTTCGACTCAATTCAGAGTCATTTTCAAGAATTGATATTACCTCGAAATTTACAGAATTGTAAAAATAATTAATTTATAAATTTTAACAAATATCAAACTCCATCCTCAACAGATTAAACTGGCTCAGACTAGTCGAGTATTAAAGGTATTAAGAGACCTCGATCCGCGCTGGTTGCTGGTACGGGTCGAAGTCGGCACGGATCGAGGTCTTTCACTTTTAAGATTTCACTACGAGTCTTTTTTTTTCTTTACGATTTTGCCTTTCGACACCTCTAGGTAGTTTCGTCTGGTGACGATGGCCTCGTAAAATTTTCAACATTTTTAAATTTCGGGCTTCAACAATTCTGTAAATTTTGGAGTCGTGTCCATTCCTGAAAACGACTCTGAATTGAGAAGAAACGTCCATTCCTGTTTTTAACTGTGCACATTTCGGCTTCTCTCAAAGCATGGCTGTGCTACGTAGTGTCAGATATTAGTTCTGGATGGAAATCGTACGCTCAGGAGTTCCAGCCAACCCAAGAACATGTCGGCTATACAGCATCGTTGTTCTATGTTTTTATGTTATTTAGAAAGACTTAACTGAATGTTATTTCATGCAATTTTTGTGCGTAAACTTTTCTGTGTTTTTTTCTTTTGAGACAAAATGGGTAAATTCCACAGTGTTTAACCAACAGGTTTAGTATTTCAGTATCATGGTAATTATTAGCAAACGATTCAAATTTACTAAGGGTAGACACACAGAGCCCTCTTTCGGCCCATTTCAGTAATGCGCGGTATCCGTCTGAAGAATGTTTTCCTGGAAAACCTCCTCAGGTACTAATTTGTTGAAAATAATCTATATTTAAAAAAAAATTTGGTTGTAACTTTTTTCTTAACGATAACTTTTTTCTTAGCAATCATTAATTGGTTTCCTGTTTTCCAACTTTTTGTATTAAATATTGGATACCGTTTAAACACAGCTGCATTTCGATTTAACCACCGGTGTATATATTTTTTTAATCCCACAATTCTTCCTTGTTCATATTGACTCAAGGAGAGCATGGTCGTGAAACGGTCAAAGCTAGCATCTCCGACTGTTAAAGATGCGGTTACAGCCTGTTCATCCTTCACCACATCCCCCCCCCCCCGGTGGGGGGTGGTGTTGCTAAGGAAGGGCCTCACCAGACAGAAGACAATTTCTGGCGAAGCGATGCTTTACTACGAGCATAAAGGTCAAAATTTCGGCAATCATATGGTTGATATTGCGTTTGTCGATCGGTTGTTGCGAGTTTAATTTCGGATCTCAAACGTCGAAATTGTGCCACACCAGCACGGTTACACTGATGACGTCATTTGTGAAACCTGCCAAGCCCAAAGTCCACATGACGTCAAATTGTAATGAGCCATTGTCACTCCAAAATTAATACTCATTGTTAGTTGAAATGATGCTATTTGATCAATTGTTGTAACAATACATAGCTACGAATTGTCTGTATTACATAATGCTTCACATCAATTGTAATGGCTCGAGCTCTCTTGGTCTTCTGCGTGGTGCTCCTAACAATTAGGTATTAATCTAACCTTCATTTCACCTCTGCCCTCCAGCCATTCCTGATCCAAAGGTAATTTCGGCCGTCTAATTAGAATTATTCCCCAACTACCCCAATCCCCAAACTTAACATCAAACCGGACCAACCCTCTTGTTAGTTTAGCACTGCAACCCTGAAGCTATTTTGCCTAGCCGTGAAAACATGAATTTATCCAAAACGTACCAATCCAGCTTGTACCAAGTAAGCTTCATGCTGTTAGTATTCCATTTTAGGCCCTAAGCCAGGGTTAGTGTTACCCTTGAACGGCAGGCGAGCCTGAGCTTACTATCGCTCATGTTTTAAGATTAAAGCACAATCAAATCTGAACCACGACTACTAACCATATTCCATCAATTTAGCTTAATTTTGAATTCCCGGAACCCCTTGACTAGTCCCACCGCACGTTACCTTGCAGGTCCTTTGACTGTGGAGTTGGCTTAGAGGAAAACAGGACACGTATCTGCTAACCCTACACGATTTTGACGTCTTTCTTACACCATCCAGCGTCGTCATGGAGCCGCGAGCAGCCAATCTGCTGTGGCTTTTATATCAGAGCTCATGCGCGTACGAAATAGCCTGCACACGCCAGCGTACAATTGCCAATTGTTAATAGAGCAGCGTCAAGTGACGTCATATTGGCTACGAGACACTATTTGGAGGTAATAGCTACAAGGTGCACTAGATTAAAATGTAACGGAAAAAAAACGGCACTTCTAGTCAAGACAGTGCTTTGAGAGCAGATTTCTTAGGCTTAAAAGAACGTTGTTTTCCCCAACAACAAAAATCAAGCCTTATAGCCTTAAGAACTCCAGTCTAATAGCATTGGCTTCAATAAGACGATCTTCCTTTCTCCCTCCAGTGCTCCTGGCAGCTAACCCAGTTACTGGCTCCACCATATAGTTATACACAATAATACAACGTCGTTTCACTGCCCTATAGAGCAGTGACATTTGCCGCCATATTGGCACCAGTATGGGCTTTGGAGGGCATAACTACAAGGTGCACTACATAAAAATGTAGGGAAAAACAACGGAAGAGCGGATTTCTTAGGCTTAAAATAATGTTGTTTTCACCAACAACTAAAATCGCGTGTTTTAGGTCTAAGAAATCACTGTTCACAGCATCGGCTTCAGTATGACACCCTTCTGTTTGTCTCTGCAGTGCCCCTTGCAGCTAACCCATTAAGGCTCCAGCACAGAGTTATATACAATAATAATACGTCGTGTCACTGCCCTATAGCATTGTTATGTGTCTTTATTACGTCATATCTTCAGCGTGCAAATAGTTTTCGTGCCCAGCCAAAAGAAAAGAGGCGTTAAGGAATGACACCACAGGTTGTTTCTGATGAGTATACGTAAGATATCGACACTCCAGATTTACGTTTTAAATTTCGTTGATTATTGGCTGAGCTTGTATTATTAAAATATCCATCGCTCCTTGCTACCTATAGGGCAGTGACACGACGTAGTATTATTGTATATAACTCTATAATGGAGCCAGTTACTGGGTTAGCTGCAAGGAGCACTGGTGGGGGAAAAGAATAGCGCCTTACTGAGCCAATGAATGCTATTAGACTGGATTTCTTAGGTCTAAAACGCGCGATTTTTTGTCGATTTGTTGGCAGTTGCTGACATTTTTAAGCAAGTGGAATCTTTGTTTTCCAATTACAACCTAAGCAGCAGAGGGGATTGGAGAAAACAATGGTTTTTTAAGCCTACGAAATCCACTCTCAAAGCACTGGTTTGACTATTAAGTGCCATTGTTTAACCCACCATTTCAATCTAGTGCTCGCTAAAATCCTTTGACCCTTCAATCTAGTGCCCCTTGCAGGTATATCTCTTGTACCAATATGACGTCACTTGACGCTGCTCTATACTGTCCTCGTCCATCGAGAGATTCAGCGAAAGAGGAGTATGGTGTAAAGTCAACATCATTTTTATGCATTGCAAATCGCCTCAATGCCGGTTATGTAGGTGCAGTTTGAGGTTAATCGCGTACCATACTATGGATTTGCTAAACTGCTTCCAAGAACAGAAACGCTCAGTACCTCTAAATCTGGATCGAGAAATAATGACTTGGATATGTTGGCTCCACTAGTTTTATCCACTAGTCTCCACAGGCAATGGCGGGTTTAATACAGTCAATCAAATGACGTCATTGCAAGTGGCTGCAGTGGTATGATTAATCGATCAACACTTTTTGTTGCGTCCAGTTGGAATTGACTAACCGTGCACCTTCCATTCCTGCATTATTATTTTGTGTGTGTGCTATTTCAGACACTTACCACTAAAATCATAACTCATCTACGAAGTGGCGCTGCAGTAGTGGTCTTTTAGTGAGCTATTGTTTTCAGGTCACCTTCCAAAACGTTTACTTATTTCTGCTATTGTTTTTAAAACAGTATCATTAAAAAGGTACTACTGTCTTGCACTACTGTCTGTTATTTTGTCACAATAGTTACACGTACGTTTTTTAAAAAAAAGAATTAACAAATTACCGTCCTTTTCAACTGCAACGTTATCACGGAACGGAGAGGGACAATTTCGTTAGGAAATACCTTGGATCTTTTGCATGCCATAACTGACATGAGCACGTGTGCATTTCTGGTACCCTTCTCCTCCCTACAGCACATTAAGGTTGGGTCAGCACTGAAACTGTACCCGGGAACCCGGGCTTATGAGACGGTTTTACTAACCAATGATCCCCCCCCCCCCCCGACCCACAGTTGCCTTTATTTTTATGACAGTCACATTCAAACAAACAAAAGGATTGACTATTACAGAAATGAAAAAAACATTATTTTCACTATTAAAATCAAGGTTCAATGACGTAATAGCCTCAATATATTTAGTTACATCATTGATTCAGACACTTACCACCAAAATCATTATTCATTTACTAAGTGGCGCTGCAGCGTTGACTTAGTTAGAATAGAAGGTGCCGGCCAATAGGCTTACAGCTTTTTGATGGCCCAAGCGGTAGATGTTAAGTGGAAGATACCACCATTATAGTGTCCGCGGCCTGTCTTGAGTTCGCCGCAGAACGAACATAGACAATCGATTACACGTTTTTGGTAGCAGAGCGCCTTGTTGCTATCCAGGATGGTTACGAAAACTATAGTACAAAAACAGTGGCGGCCGTCGATTAAAGCTGCCTTCTCCAGGAAGACGTAGTCGCTCAAAAAATACTTGCAGGACTCAAGTTACGCCACGCACACAATAGGACAGGTCTTTTTTGCCGCATGGGGGAGAAAACCCACGTGCAACGGGCGGGAAACAACTAGAGAAAAACCCGTACATATACACTTCCCTTCGCCAGGATTGAACCTGGGTCTGTAAAAAGCCAGAGATGTACAGGTGGGACCAGGACGCCTATCGAATCTGACACCTCAGTGCTCGCAGCTATACCCGTGCAGGTCACGTTTGTCTTCGTCGTACAATTGTTTAACCCTATGTTGCATACAGTTGCCTGCAGGCAACAGCTGACTAAACGCGAAAAAAGTAAGTCCCAACTCGCGCTGCAAGCTTCGTGAGGGGTCCCCGGGGACCCCGAGCAAAGCGAGCAGCAACAGCCTAGTGGTCAGCGTCCTCGTCTCCAAACCCTGCAAATGCTGGTTCGAATCCCCCGACTGACCCAACTATCATATGGTCCTTAAAAAAAAAGTATCAGAAATTAATTCATGCATTTAAGGGTTAATTAAATGAATGAATGAAAAATGTATTACACCGAAATATACGAACGGTCAGGGAAGGGACGACACGGTCTACTACAAACCTGCCAAAAACAAATTAAACAAGAACAAAGTAAAAGTAACCAATATGCTGGCCATAGCCGTTGTCGCATACTAAAAACGCATTATAAACTTTGTTAGATCTACACTTTTCAGTCTAAATTTGAAAGACGCAAGGCATGGGCAACATTAGCAGGGAGCGCATTCCAAGGCTAACGACACGATTTGAAAAAAAAAGTACCTACAACAATCACTCTTAAAGGGACACCCGGCCTGCCTTATAACATTCCACCTGCCTTATAACAGTTCGCGCTGGTCGCCTTCCGCACAAATACGAACACTAAGATCATCTGAGATAGTAGCTGCGTTGAAGAACGTAGCTACTGTCTCATTTGGCATTGTGCCTAATAGACGAACCAGCATGAACGCATTAATCGTGTCGTCACAAACCGGATTGATTCTCGTATTTTAATATCACAATTTATAATTTTCGAAGCTAGTGTCTTATAATTTTGCTTATATTAATTTTAATTTTTCCGCATTACGCTTTTAGATTTTTGATCTCATAGTAATTATTAGCAAATAAGTACATGCACACACACAGATGAAACGCCATGGTTATTGTAAGCGCACAATGCATCATATAGTTACGGTTCGTTCGTAAATAAAGTTCCATTATATTCAAGAGAAAATCTCCTAGACGCCACATTTAAAAAAAGGATTTTTAGCAAGGAAAAGACTAACGGTAAGGAAATAAACCTTTGGGGCCGTACTTGATGTGGCGGATCGAGAAAAATGGCGCTGGGAGGTATATCCCTTTAAAATGTCTCACGATCAATTTAAAACCATGACCGCGTGTTCGGTCCGCCTCACGAAGTTGAAAAACATCTATTGTTAAAATTATCGCGTATCTACAAGGTATCACCACTAAAAAAGTTTGTAGTTTTGCATTATTTGTCGCAACAATATTATAAATTTTGCTGCTAAAACCAAGGTCAAGTCACGCTGCAACTCAACGTTATTTATCGCGCCATTGTTTCACAAACTCGTCACCAAAATTATCTCAACCACTCAGTAGCGCTGCAGTCTTTATTATTTTCTCGTGCCATTGTTTTAAACAGTTACCACTAAAAGGCCTTGCGGTCTTGCATCATTTTGTCACATTGTTATTTTAAATTTTACTATCAAAGCCAAGTTTCGTCAAGTGACGCTACATCGGTCTGAGTTATTGCTAGTGTTTTAAATACTTACCACCAAAATCATCGCTCATCTACTAAGCGGCGTTGCAATCGGGTCTTTTTTTTTCTGCAGTGCTTTCTCAAGAAGTCTGCGTCTCATACCTTTTAATCAAAGTTTACTACTTACATACTTTGTCTACGAGAATCTGCCATGCCTTCGCCATCACAGTCGTTTTCTGAATGGCACTTAAAAGATCTAGCAAAAGGTTC
>JAHWFP010020134.1:0-44364 GCA_023313725.1 Lithobius niger
CAACTAAGATTTTAGCAACACCATGATCTTGAAAAGGAACGAAGAAGTTCACCCAACCTATACTTATATACGAGCATTCCTGGTTACTCTTCAGACTGCTTGTCTTGTACAGCCCTACTGTCCATTGCAGAGAGCAACTAAAAAGTAAGCAGTGCCAGTGCTCTGCAGATTGTTTAGTTTGTACAGGCCACTGTAAAAATTAACTAAGATGTTAGCAACGCCAGGATCTTGACGAGGAACAAAACAAGTCACCTAAACTTGTACTAAGAGCATTCCCTAATCGCGCTGGAGAATGTTAAGCTTGTACAGACTTGTACAAACTCTCCATTACAAAGATCAACAGCTAAGATGTTAGCAGCCTAATCTTGACCAGGAACGAGAAAGTTTCCTCGAACCTATACACATAATGAGCATCCCTTGATCGCTCTGCAGACTGTTGCAATGGACAGTAAGCAATAGATCAACTAAGATGTAAGCAGGGCCATATCTTGACGAGGAAGGAGAAAGTTTATCCACTAGACTTACGGGCATCACCAGATCGCTCTGCAAATTGTTTACCTGCATTAAATAAAAACGTCAAAGAATTTTTGGTTGCGAATTTTTGTAAGGCGTATACTTACAGTATGGGCTTACTTTCCTTGCAAAGATCACCTGATATGTATTTAGTTATTTACATGTTTTTAAGCCAACCCCCCCTCCCCCCCCCATTTTTTTAACAGGTCATTGATGTGTCGACTTTGAGGTCAGCAGTTGGTCACAGATGAGAGAGTGAGCCGACCGACCAGGTCAAAAACGGGTTGCAATTAACCCTTTTGGTTCGGTTCTCAGCCAACCCGATTTGGGGAATGAGGGGGAGGGGGATGAAGGACTGTGAACGGAGCGCGACCAACAGCTGCTTGTCTGATTGTCTCTCCCCCGCCTCCCCCCTCCACCCCCGGTTGCCACGCTCGCTGCTCCCAAGAACCAGACCATTAGAATTGGGAGGGAGGGAGTGGGCCGGGTTATTATTTTCATGTCGAAGGGGAAATATTCGCCGAGTCATGCGACGGACGGCCAACGGCGCAGGCGCAGTGAAGTACACGTCTTATACGACCGCAAGAACACAAGATGGTTCACGTACATACACGCACGCACGCTCAGTTGACGTTTCAATTTACAGCTCTCGCGTTCACTTTATTTCAGCGTTTCGTATTCATTTTCGGACGAAACTGTCTTCAGACGAGGGAATAGTTACTTTCGAGTGCAAAATCGGGCCAAAGTTAAATGAAGTAGAAAATACGAACGTAAGAATAATTATCCTAAATTGACTTTGGATAAGATAATGAGAATATGATCGATAAATCCCCTCGATCAAAAATAGATGCTAGCCGTAAATCTGACGTTTCCCCATCCTCGACCAAGACGCCAAGAATAGAACCGATTAGCATACGCAAAGTCATGTATAGTTCCGCTTTTAGAACTCTTCACGTTCCTTCAAAGCGGCGGAAGAGGAGGAACCTACGTAATTTCATGAACTAATGTTACGAAGGTAGGACTTTTGGTCCCACGGACTATTCGTCGTCGGACTGTTCGTCCCCTAAAATGAACGCTACCAGAATGAGCCATACATAGAATGCACATCGGGCAGTGGTACCTGTGGCAGAACGCAATTAGAACTGTATGGGGTCGCGCTTCGCACGCGAATGATAAACATCCTGAAGCCTCCCTAATCAGAACTGCCTGATACGAAGAATCAACCCGGGTATGCACAATCAGAACTCTGGAGGAGAGGGGGATGGAGAGGGAGTTGGGGGCATGCTTCGCGCGTAAACATCCTAAACCCTCCTTAAGTTTGGGGGTGGAAAGTAAATGCTGCCGAGCAATTGTATCTGGTCGTCCAGTGAACGTCACGCTCCAGAGTGTAGACCTCCGCGGCACAATAATGATTTTGAAAAAAGTTCGAAGTTGGAATGGCTGTTTAATTTAGCATTTTGTTAAACGTGGCAATCGTGAGTTTTCTTGACTCAGAGAAAATAATTAAGCCTTTATGCCTCCCCTATTTTTAAATTCCTAAATAAAAAAAATTGACCTAAGTTTTAGGAATTTACAAATAGGGGAGGCATAAGGGCCTAATTATTTTCTCTGAGTCAATGAAAATTCATGATTGCCATGTTTACCAAAATGCTAAATAAACAGCCATTCCAACTTCGAACTTTTTAAAGTTCTAAACGAATCTTGTGGTAATTTCAATGTCGACATTAATGTATCTCGGCCTCATAATTATACTTTAAACTTTGGACTGTTTTTTTATGACGTCATGTCCCTCGGCGCAAGTTGCTGAGCACCTATATTTAGGTGTGGAATATACCATAGCAAGTGTGAATGAAGGAAAAAAAAGAGAAGAACTCCAACTGATTCAGTCAGTGGCGTGTATAAATTTTTTTTCTTGGGGCCGAATTTTACGCGCCATTTTTACGTCCTCCTCTAGTAAACGAGCCACCACTTTATTATAGGTTAATTTTTTGTGTTATGTAATGTATGGCTTCATCTTTAAAAAGTTTAAAAAAATGGCGAACAAATAGACTTTTTGAGGATTTCCATGCCTTCTCGGCTAGTTTTATTTTTCTATAGGAGCGATTGCTCCCACTTTCCCCTCCCTTCGTTGTTTAAGTCACTGGATTCAATATACTTTTGTGTTTAACCAAATAAGGCGATTCGGTCAATCGTTTAATTTCTAGCAGAAGCTAATAAAGAGTTCCGTTAGAAAGAGGAGCGCGTGACATCATTAGGGCCTTGTCATACAGATCACAATGCCCGTAATGGCGAATTTCTTTTACACTACACAAAATGCATCCACCTTATAAAGAAATAAGTAAGTTTGAGCTGAAATTATGCAAAACCGAACTGAAAGAAGAATACTCTTACCCCACAAGAGCTCGTGCTCGCGTCTGGTGTGAGGGCAGCATATGAAGAAAAACAAAAGAACTGGCTATTTTGCTAGCGAAAAGTAAAATTTGGCCCCAGTAACAATACCTAAATCAAGATAGAAAAAAAAGCAAACTAATACTTAATGAGGATAGTGCAGATAGTGATCTAAGATAGTGTTGTTGGTTTAGATAACGGTCGAGTAGTTTCCAAGTCGCAGCCAACCTTACAGTAGAGGACGCTGTTGCGATCGCAGAGGCTTGCTTCTTCATGTGGCGAATACCGGTAAAGGGCAGTAGGTCAGTCGGATGTTCTACGTAGTCGACTTTGAGGTTTACAGTAGTTTCTTGTATACTGTACTTAATGTTATAACCGGAAGAGTTAGTCGAGTAGCCGGACTAATTTATTTCCTTTCCTATAAAAAAAAAGTATTATTGTGACATAGGATTGGTAAGTGATGCTTTTCTACATAAAGGATTGTACAGAGATCATTTTTCCTTTTGATATCTCTGGATTTTCCATTAAAAATGGTTCAGTACCACGACCAAACTGATTTTCTCCTTATTACGTATAGTGTTGGCAGCAGACGAGAAGGTTTTGGGCATTGTTGAATTGGAACGGGGGAGTGGGGAGAGGTGGCCTGAAGGGTAGCACGACGGTCTCCTGTCGTGGCGGTTCAAGTTCGATCCTGGCCTTAGCCACCCTCTGGAATTTTTGAGACGAGAAGGGCCCTGTGGTATCTCGTGCTCATGACGATTGAGGCATATAAAAGACCTCCTGGGTTTTCCGCTTGGGATTTATCCAGCTAACTTCTCCCTCTCGTCGTCTACTGTGGGAGAAATAACTCGGTTTTGGGTCGGCTCCCGTAACAACAACACGACGAATTCTTACAGTCATTCTTACGTTTTGGTGAAGCGGTGGGAAAAATGCTGGTCGCAGCGAGGAGAAGGGACCAGAACCCTGCAAGGGAAAAAAGAAAGCTAGGAAGCCCAAGAAAGGGGCCAAAAATGAGTAACTAGCAACAACAAAAAAAGTACCCATAGCAAACAAAACGGCCAAGTAAATTTTCCATTTTGCCAACTACGCAAATTTTTGCGAAGCTCTTATTTTTTCCCCTCTAGATACGGCCAAGCTCCGATCTCGCATGCGTACCAGTCGCGTGCATGTGAGGAGAGCTGCAGGAAAGCAACCAGACACGATCAGGTGCAGCGTTTGGGGCGTCGGACGAACGTCTTACTGGAAAATCGTCTAATGGGATTATTGGCTGATATCTCCATATATAAAAAATCTGGAAAATCGTCTAAACGGAATATCATGTTAAGGAAAATCATCTAAACGGAATATCGTAAAATGGATAAGCGTATAATGGATAACCGTCTAACTGGATGATCGTCAACTGCGGTTTCTGATGTTATATGTATAGCCGCAGCGAGCGCGGTAGCGCGAGCGAGGCAGGGACATTAGACGATTTTCCATTATACGAATTTCCTGTTAGACGACTTTCCGTTATACTGTTATACGGTATACGGTATACGTTCTTCCAATTATGAGATTTTTCAGTTAGACGATTATCCCTCGCCCTGCAGCGTTTTAGTTACTCGCATGCCATACAGAAGTGTTGCAATAACTAATAATAAAACCTTTTTATTATTTAATAATAAAACTTCAAACTTTTAAACTGACCGAATGATGATAATAATAACCTGTATTCATGGAAACGGGAATTTACAGTGAAAATTTATACGAGTTTGCAAACTCGACAGCTCGAAATCGCCAACTCTTGTCTTATTGGACGGTCGGGGGTGGGGAAGAAGCACCCCATCCCCTCCCCCCTCAGTCGCTAAGGCCCTTAAAGAAAGGATGGCCTCGTCAAGTTAAAATTTATCGCACATGATTCGAATCCAGTTACTTGGTTTCACAGCCTCATTTGCCTTCGAAGGACACGTTAAAATGCTTTGCTAAAGATATTAAAGAAATCCCTGTGAAGAGAAAGTTCAGATATAACTAGTTTGAAATGGATTTCTGTTGCAGAAGAAAATGTATTCGAAATTCGGAGCTTAACAAAACGTATTCATTGTCACTGATTTTTCTGTGTAAGTTTTACCTGGGTCTTTGCCCCGAGTGGTTTTTTTGTCAGTTTGTTTGGATTTACTTAAATACTCTGTAACCCCCACCCTCTTGGGGAGAGGCAAAATCTATTACATGTTATAGCGTAATTTGATGTTGCGTTTTTCTGTAAATTTTTATTACTATGTTGCCTACAGGTTTTTTATTTTTCATTTATTTTATAATTTGGAAACAACACACCACTCGCTCCGTTTTTCAATATACGAATTATTTTGCACTGTCAAATTTGAACGTGTATAATTTGACGTTAGTTCACTTCAGTTTACTTTATTTCACTTCACTTCAAAAATTCGTAGCATAACTGTTATCTATGTAGATTTAAACAATGCTGGAGTTGGGGCGTAACCGCAAGTGGGGTGTGAGCTATGGGCTGACATGACGACACATTTTGTCTTTGAATCTGTCCGCCTAACGCGCTACGTAATTTAGCTGACAGCCGAATCGTGGAGCTAAAGAGTTGGGGCCGATACGACGTGAAACTCACAAACTGTAATTAAACTAGTGCGCGAGTTCACGTATCCGCCAACTCTGCCCATCCCCTCTTCTATCACCCCCTGTTTTCCAACGAATGAGTGAACGATAGAGAGTTGGAAAGAGAGAGAGATAGAGCGAGAGAGAGAGTGAGAGAGTTAGCTATAGCTGGCAACGGAAGCAGTGCTTCGCGCCCGTAATTAGTTCCTTGAGGAACTCTGGCCGTCCAATTCTCGGCTGATATCCGAAGCGCGCATGCGTGAATGGGCCAGAAATGGGTCGGAACCCATCGTAGGAAGGAACGCGCCAGCTCTAGCCTTGCTTTTGCTCCCCATCAACCAACCAACGGCCGGGTTCAGCTTTCACGAGCCGTAATTAAAGAACCGGATCCCTTTGGGCTCCAGAGAGGCAAAGTCGTTTTAAACATTTTTCATTCTCACCCGACGTGAGGTGGGGCGGAAGGGCGTCGTCGTCGCCCTCGAAGAGTTGGTTGGGGAAGAGGAAGGGGTGAGCGAGGAGTGGGGCACAACTTCAAGAGTGGTGAGTGGGTGGAGGGATTCTTCGACAGTCACTCAGTCACTCAGTTCCAATGAAAAGGAAATGCGACCCTGTCTTTTGGAGGACATGCAAATTACTCGCTCACGGACCGAGATGGAGGGAGGGGGAGGGACGGAGGTCGTGGTGAAATGGAATTTCTCATTGGCCGAAGGAAAATTAAACCAGACCAGACGGCAAAGAAGATAAAAGGAAGAGGTGTCTGGTCAGTGGAATCTACTTATTGTCTTACATCCTTGATGAAGGATATCAAACAACCTTCGCCAGATATAAAGGGCTGATACCACCAACATACAAGACGTGATCGCTTCAATTTGGATGTCGAAGTTGAGGAATTATTTTGTCCGTCATACCATATCGAATACCATGTTAGCCAATTTGCTTCTTATTGGAAAATTAAAGGTTGTGGCAGAGGAAAACACATCGCCTCCACAGCCGGGATTGTTCAGCATGTGGCTGAACGACACCTTTCCAACTTTAAAAAAATGGTAATAAACAAAACTCATCGTTAAATGTTAAAAATATAGGTCTAAAAGTCAAAACCTAGAAGGAACACGGACAAGCTGTAACAGTCAGGGTCTAGGTGTAAAATTTTGTCAATAAGAGGCTGGTAAGCATTAGACCCTTACTGCCCGGTGGTTAGCTTAGTTCAAGTCTATTCGGACAGAACGTGTGTATGAACGGTTGTAGCAGGATTTCTTTGTTCTTGGAATATCTTTAAAGAACTTTAAGAACAAAATTTTCTTGTAAAGTTTGGCATTCGTCTTTTGATAATTTAGAATTTTTGATTATCTTCATACGAATTTCGTACATTTCACGTAATTGATGACACCCTATAATGCTTTCTGCTGCGAATAAGTTGCCATGTTACTAACCCGAAAAAAAAAAACATTTCCATAAAAAAAAACGCACACGCAAACGCAAACGCCACTGACATTCGAATTGCTTAATGACTTAGTAAACCAATTTTGAAAATCTAACTTTGGAAGTATAATTTTAGCCTATTCAGTCGGAACGTGTGTATGCATGGCTTTGTGTTTGAAATATTTTTAAAGAACTTTCCTTAAAGAACTTTCGTAGATTTAACGTATTTGGTGAGAACATATGTTATTATGTAACCAATCCGAAAAATACACTTCTCACCAAAAAGCAAAGCAGGAAACATACACCATACTACCACTGGATCATCACATGGGTCTTTCTTTATAGGAGGATCTCTTACGGTTTTTCGTCAAAATGTCCTTATTGATTTCCTATTAAGGACGAAAGCTGGCCACTAGGTAGTAAGAGTCTAATGTTTACCAGCCTCTGCTGACAAAAGTTTACACCCACACCCTGACTGGCAATGCTTACTTTTTTTTTTAGAAAGACATTTATGTTCAGTTTTTGTTTATTAATATGTGTTACTTTGAGAATTGCAGCTAAACTATAAAACAGTGCAGTTGACGGTACTGCCCGCAACGAGAAGAATGCGCAATACACTCAAGTAGAGATGGACTATAACTTCCTTTTTATTTTTGCTTTCACGTCTTTAATTTTTTTGTTTGATGGAAATTAGGCAATAATAAGCATAATTTCAAAATACCTGCCTGATTCCCAAGATAGCGTACATAACAGATTAAAAATGATGGTGGTACATTCATTGTTCCAATTGTTAACCACTATCAACAGTATTCTAAATTTGAAGGAAATCGGACGACAATAAGCACAGTTTCAAAATGGCCATCTGATTTCAAGATGGTGGTTATTAGAGATTACTACTGACGATGGCACATTCACTGTTTCACTTGGTTTCAACTATTTTGTCTTTATTCTAATTTGAAGGAAATCGGACGATAATAAACATAATTTCAAAATGGCTGTCCAATTTCAAGATGGTGGCCATTAAAGATCACTAGTGACTGTTTCATGGTATCAACTATTTCGTTTCCGTTCTAAATTTGAAGGAAATCAGAAAGTAATAAGTATAATTTCAAGATCATCCGGTCATTACAGAATAATAGCAACGATGGTACATTCATTGTTTCATTTGATATCAACTAATAGCTGGCGTCAATGTGCAAAAAATGAAAGAAATCGGAATTTTCCCAGTGGAGACGAAGGTTAGAAACAGTTGATTCATTCGGAGGTGGTATGATTTCTATCTACACCTAACAGTGTGGGTAATTATACAAGCTATTGTGCAGGGTTAGTATCTGCACTGAATGAATCATTAGGAACTGCTGCTGCACAGAACGCTCCAATCAATATGCATTAATATGTAACAGGTAGGATTTGTGAGTGAACCGAATAGTATTCTTAACAAGAACATTATCTACACCGCCATAAGAGAGTGGAGGGGGGAGGGGGTTTGAGAAAATGTGGTACCATTTGTTATGATGGGGGGAGGGGGGAGTACGACGAAATGTTATGTAACACACTAATTTTTGCAAAATTATTTTTCACTAAACTGGTGTTAGAAAGAGGGGGCGGGGAGCTTAAATTGCTAGAAAAAAAGCATTACGTAATTTGTGAACGCGCCCTAATTGTCCGTTGGGAGAATTTGGTTACAGTAAGGAGAATTTGTTTTTTAAATCAGCAAAATAGCATTGTTTCACTTAGCACGTGATGGCTTGTTTCTAAATAACTATACCCTGAAAAGGCACATGCCCACCTAGTACGCTAAGATTTGACCCTATTCCCATGATTTTAGGTGATGCAGTTTGACCTGTAGAGAGGATAGACGTAATTTTATTCATATGTGACAAGCCAATTCTTTATACTGTGTGCCACACCAATTTTTGGACAATTATTAGATGTGTGTGATGTACATACTTTATTAATACCGAAAGGGAGTGAGGCATCATTCCCCGAAGAACAACAACAACAAGAACAAGAAGTTGCTTGCGGGAGCTCTACTCTGCATGTCGGAGTCGGCTGGAGCGAAAATCGAAATTTTTGGATTGCAGGCAGGTCTTGCCGAGTCGAAGGTAGGTTCCAAATTTGGTTTTAAAATATTCACTTATGACGGAACTCTCAAAGTTGAGAGTTTAACACAGAGACCCTAGGCTGACCTTTACTAACATTGGCTGTTGCCACTGCTAACAGTCAAGCTCTTGGTGACGTAATTTTATTCATATGTGACAAGCTAATTCTTTATAATGTGTGACGCCAATTTTTGGACAATTATTAGATGTGTGTGATGTCCATACTTTATTAATACCGAAAGGGAGCAAGCATCATCGTCATCACCAGCAGCAGCACAGCAATACCGTCTGATAAATATCTTGCAAGCGGTCTTCTGCAATCCGGTTAATAGAAGCCATCACCGGGTGCGTGGATATGGGTTACCAGCTAGTTATACCAATTCTTTAACAGGTTACTAAATGTGTGTGTAGGGGTGCAGTGGTAAATAAAATAGTGCGGGAGCTATGGTTGGTGACATGATTGGGGTGGGGGAGGGGAGTAATGGGATAACAAAAAAAAATCTACCAGTCTCATGCTTTGTGAACTACTTAGTGTTAGCAAATACCATATCATAAGATGTTAACCAAAAATGGATTACTAAGCGTGGTACAGGCCTATTCCTCTCCTACTCCCTCCTTACATACTGACGAAAGTCAGAAAGCAGTTATCTAAATTTATATTTATTCAGCGAGTTTCATGGTTTTCTGTTACATTTCGACGGTTATACGGAGTTGCCACAAAGGATGCACCATTTCGGCAATTTAAGTTCTTGTGTTGTCAGCAGACGGATGTATGAGTACAGGGAATTGGTGACAGTTTCTCCCTCAACAAATGGACGAGATACAAGATGGCTGTTGCGAGAGTCTCAATGATTATGGCGTGACTCATCCTTATCTAATCAGTGGCTGAGTCATCCTTGTCTTATCAGCGGGATGATTCCTCGTTATCTAATCAGTGACGTCATTCTATTGTTTACGCCACACAGACAATCTTCTCTCTTATCTGGCAGCCACATTGCAGGCATGCGTGCGTTCCGCAGCAACAATGCAGTCATGTGATCCGCTGCTACCCAAAAACTAGCTGCTGGTGGTGTTGTCTACTCGGCATCTGAAAACGACAACTGGTGTACTGGGTGTGTTATGTTAGGTTTAAATAGTATTTTAAGTCTCCTTGACCGAGTGTACGGCTTCAAGGCCATTTCTACTAGAATAAAGTATCAAGTATCAAGTACAACAACAAGCAATCGTCAGTGCTAATACAATGACCACGGATGCAACCTAAACGTGCCTATCAAAGTAAACGAAAGCATGATCCACCCACCATACGTGCGACACCACCCGGTAGCCCTAAAGTGATACCGATGACATGGAAAAGTGCCCATAAACGTGTCATGCGACCGCAACTCGCACGCATCGTAAATAGCGTGGTAAACTGCTACAATGAGCGGAAAAAGGCATCACAGACGAGGAAAGACAGCAAAGCAATGCTGGACACGCCTAATCCAACCAGCTGCAAACACAAACCAAATGCGAAAACAAGTTACTCTTCTGAATAAAGGCCAAACCAAACTGACTGCTTGCAGCCGATACACGAAGCGAGATGGTGCGCCAAACACGTAAAAAAACGGTTTATGAGCACGACTTTATATTTGTAGCAATTTTGACATTGTAGGTATGTTAACACAACTTTTCGCTTTAAATTTTCATCTATCTGGTTAGGGCTTCTGTCATGATGTGCAGCAAGAGCCGTAAAGACTGAAGCTCTTTAAGCAGCAACAAACAACACCAGGGAACCAACTACTAACCTTGTGTACATCCTAACTGGCACAGCTGGGCCAACGAACGTCTCTCAAAGGGCTGCACAAAATGAGGACATGCTAACAAATAACATAAAATGGCCGTAATACCTCCCTATCAAAAATAGTTTGTACACCACATGGCGAATCAGAAAATCAGACAGAGCTATAAGGGGACCCTGCGCACTAGGTAACCAGGTCGTGCGGCCATTGCGGCAATGTGAGCTGCAGCCACATCCGTTTTCCCTTGATTATTCTCGATCACGTAGTAAAAAAGGAATACGGAGCAATCGTTGTCGCTCTGTGGTCGCCTGCACACGGCCCGTGATCCCAGTGGCTACTGCGAATGACTGGCCGTGGCAGCCAAGTGCACACTGCTACATATACCGTGAGCATTCTCCTCGCGCGCCCTGGTCGCCTAATGCGCAGGAAGCCTAATGCGTCGAGATACATACACGGGATTACATGCTGGGTAGTGGGTTGATCAGATCATTTGCACCCAAGCCAGGAAAACAAATGCCGCACGCACAAACTGCGGTGTGCGTTCCGCTGTAAGGCCCCCTTTTCCACGTTAAATCATTACCGTGGTGCAAAAAAGATCAGTTCCCGAAAATTTCGCATGACATTCTCTAAAACGCTATACACAGTGCACAAGTAGGCAACAAGAAAATGTACGGTCGTATCAAATTCCATTATTTACCTCAAACAAATGGAACAATATATATATATGGATACGAGATGTTGTTGTATTGCTTTCATGGTTTCGAGTGAGGTTTAACGAGATGTAAAAGGTCACTGTCTGTAAAAAAAAAAAAAGAAATTCCCTCTGACACAAAACGTGTCTGCACCTCAACAATCAACAGCTTCAAGGCATACCCAGAAACGTGTACTAGGTACGGCAGATGGCTCTCTCGCATACTTCGTACTGAACTACAAGCCAAATTTCAGCTGGATTTACTCTTTTCAGGAGAATTACTATTCCTACAGACAAACTGTTGAAAAGAATTACTGCTTCAGCGTGTTTACCTTCCATCCACAGTGATAAAAATGCTATTTGCTTTCAGCAGCGATCTTTGATGCTATTCACATACACCAAACAACACCGTAGGAGACGGAAAATCTTCAATCGTTAGTATGAAGAGTAGTGATGCTTGTGGTCATGTCATGTACAAGACGCAAGACACATTCCTCGTTCCATCCTCCTCCCTTGGTCCTCGTACCCGCCGCAAATCCGTTTTCCCCGCCTGCCGTAATGGCAACGTCCCTATTGTGCCCGGAGTTCAAGGCCCTCGGGCGGAAAATTTTCCAATAACTGCGGGGGTGAAGGGGTATTGGATAAGATGGGGAGGGGGGGGGGGGCGTCGAGAGGAGAGATGCGGCGATGGCGTTTCTCCTTAAACTGCATCCGAAGTAACGATTCGAGGTGACTGGATGACCACGGCTTGATTATCCTTCCAGCTGTCAGGAGGCAGAGAGATACGTAAAAAAAAAGGAGTTCATCATGAATACCCGGTTGATGGTGAGTGAGTGCATGCGTATGGTTTTACCCGAAGGCAATGTGGCTGGTGACGTAACGCTAACGTTCAGATGATGTTTAGCGTAATTTTAGCGGTGGCAGGTGGTATTTTACGCAAGAAAATAATCCTGCACGTCTGAATAAGTGAAATAAACAAATATGTTTGTTTACAAAATGGAGACGACCATTCAGGGCAGTTTTTTACCCCAAAAATGGCGATCTTCAATTTTCATCGCCTTTTCGGGTCCACGTAGTTTAAATACTACCAGGAGCGAATTAATGCCGTGTGGAAATTTCCTTGCTATAATTCTCGCTTTGTATTCGATCGTTTGCACAAGGCCTTCTGGGAGACAAGCAGCAGGTTTTAGATCCTGGCTCCAAGCGAGTTGATTTAACATCGCCTAAATCTTATTTCTCGAGGCAATGAGAAGAGGCTTTAACTTCCTGGCACGCGCAAGAATTGACGTATAGTCAGTAAGCAAGACACGCAATTTCTACTCCAGTCGGCCTTGGCTCGAGAAACCAAATGCCTTCCTCGTTTTAAGTTCTTTTAAATGCTAGTTCTTGCAAATTAACACATGATTGGACTATTCGCAGGACGAGAGATATTTTTCAATTATATTTATTAGGCAAAAATCGACACAGCGTAATTTTTAATGTAAGTTTTCTGCAAAAGAATAAACGGACACTAAGTTCGACAACTGGTCGCATGAGGTCAGGACTTAGTACGAACAGTGGAACAAATGGTAGACGTGTTGGAGACTCGTCCTTCATGTCTCTCGCTATTTGCGAGGAGCTGTTATCTGTTGGTCGAGAGTGTCACCCGAAATTGTACTTGTAATTTCGAATTATTGTAGAATTCAAAAGCGGTCGTGTTATAATGGCTATTTTGTATGTATATGTTAACTAAATTTTTGTTATAGGAAGCGCCATTACTTCAAATGAGGGACACTGCATGGAAGCCTAGTGGCGATCGTTGGAAGTTAACATTACATGAGGAAAATAAAAAAATTCATATGTTCAACGTAGACACATAAACTTTAGGCAGTTGTCATGCCACAAGTATAGTTTAAAAACAAATATAACAATAAATTAGCTTTAATGGCTGATCTCATGGGCATGCATAGCTACGTTTAAATTATCATAAAGCTAGCCGATATGCCGATTTTTGTCTAGGTACCAAAAAAAATACAAGGCGTTTCAGAGCGACATGCAGAATCAGATTAAAATGAGAAAACATAAGTCAAAAACATAAAAAAAAAAACCACACTTGACACAACGCACAGGACGAGATAAAAAAAAAAGCACTGACAATTTATATTTCGGGACATTATAATTGGACCAATGGCATTATGTCCTGAAATATAAGTTGCCAGTGTATATTTTATCTCGTTCTGTGCGTTGTGTCAAGTGTGTTTTTTTGTTGTTGTTGTTTTTTAATGTTTTTTAACTGTTTCTGAACGAGTAACATACAAGTCCCAAAATCATTTTTGGACCAAGGGTAAATTTTGAGTTGCGTTGGCTTTTATGTTCGCCACATAAATGAAAACGCCCCCGACCGCCCCCACTGGGCCCCCCCCCCCATTGTGTGGTCTGAATACATCCCCCACCCCATTTGTTTTTCTTACGAAAGACAATCGCGTTTTCAATGGAGGGCGCCACTCTTATTCCCAGTGTGCCATCCTCATACGAAAAGATAATCCCGCAACACCACTGCGCATGCAGTAATCGTTACTGAACAAATTTTGAATCTATTCAACTTGGCCCTAATATTATTCAGTATTATGGGAGCTATTTGGTTTCCTACTTGACACGGCCAGTACAAGGCTACCGCCCTCGAAATCAATCAATCCTATTTTACAGGCACTGTTTGAAGCTCATTGTCTCCATCTTTTTGGCTATTGTTTGGCGTCTGCATTGTTAGCGTTGTCTTATTTAAGCTGTCATTGGTCGTAAGTGCGTCACTTCCTTCTTCCTACGATTTGCATTGTCACATCCTTCTTCCCCTCGCTTTTCGTTTGCTACCGTGCAAGAATGAATATTTTTGCCCTCATTCATTGCTACCTTGTTGCTTCACCAAACAACAGCGTTTGCTCTTTTACGTGAAGCATTGTTTTGTCTGTTAAAGCACTTTCTCCTTAATGTTTAGTTACTTTGAGACGTTTCGATTGGCTGTCTTAAAGGCCGCTTGCCACCAAATTAGCATTGCATCATGTAGGCCTATCGAGTTCTCTCTCACAGGAAGCAAAGGAATGCACAAAGCAAAACTTTTAAACGCAACAAACAAGCCACGTGACTCCTTAATTATTGAGTCGAAATTTGGTACGCCCTCGTGCACCTGCAAAAAAGCCATAAAGATCAACGATATTAGTGTCACTAGATGGCGTCTGGGGATTTTCTTTATATTTTTCCATGGCGCCATCTAGTGACATCAGTATCGTTAATCTTTACAGCTTGTTTCCAAGTGCACGAGGGCGTACCAAATTTTTACTTAACAATTAACGAGTCACGTGGCTTGTTTGTTTGCGTTTAAAAGTTTTGCTTTGTGCATTCCTTTGCTTCATGTGAGAGAGAACTCGATAGGCCTAGATGCTGCAATGCTAATTTGGTGGCAAGCGGCCTTTAATGGTGTGTTTTCTGTATCTGTATGTCAACCATCTCCTGGACTGCCTAAGGTTTAGCCTAAGCGAAATATTAACACTGGCGATAGCCAGTGTTAGTAAGGGTCGACCTAGGATCTCTGTTAAACTTTCAACTTTGAGAGCTTATAACTTCGTCAAAAGTAAACATTTTTAAACCAAATTTGGAATCTAGCCTTGACTAGTCAAGGCCTGTCTGCCGTCCAAAAATTGTGAAATTCGGGCGAGCCAAACCCGAGATACAGAGAGGGGCCAAATAGACAACTTCTTGTTCTTGGTCTTGTTCTTGGTCTTGTTCTTGGTCTTGTTCTTGGTCTTGTTCTTGGTCTTGTTCTTGGTCTTGTTCTTGGTCTTGTTCTGGAGATGTACCTTTCGTCTGTCCTCTCTACAGGTCAAACCATTTGTCCTATGAAACCGGTTCTTAGCTTATTTTACAGGTATTGCTCTATAGATGTGCCCTTTCCATAAGGCATTTTCTAATTGGTCAAGTGGTTCAGGGGTTATGGAGCTCTAAACGACCAGATTGATTGTTTTACATTGTTTTAAACATTGTTATTATGCAACAATGCTAATTAGCAAACGCCAGCTGCAAGCCAGTGTTAGTAAGAGTTAGCCTTGGGTCTCTGTGTTAAACTCTCAGTTTTACAGTTTAGCTGCAATTCTAAAAGTAACACGAATTAATAAACAAAAACGGAAAGTTAAATGTTTAGAGTAAGGGTCTAAAAGTCAAAACCTAGAAGGAACACGGACAAGGTTTGACAGTAAGGGTCTAGGTATAAAATTTTGTAAGAGGCTGGTAAACATTAGACCCTTACTACCCGGTGGTCAGAAATAAAAACATTTTCACGAAAAACTGGAAATCCTCCCACGTGATGATCCAGTGGTAGTATGGTATAGGTTTACTGCTTTACTGTATGTTGAAAATTATTTTTCGATTTAGTAACATTGCAAGGTATTCGCAGCAGAGAGCATTACTGGTTATCCTCTGCCGTAAATCTACGAAATATAATAAAAAAAATTCTAAAGCATCAAAAGACACAAAATGCCAAACTTCACAAGAAAATTATGTTCTTAAAGTTCCATAACAATATTCTAAGAGCAAAGAAAATCTGCTGCAATCGTTCATACACACTTTCTGTCCGAATAGAGTAGAACTATAAGCTAACCACCGGGTAGTAAGGGTCTAATGTTTATAAAATCTTACAAAATTTTATACCTAGACCCTTACTGTCAAACCTTGTCCGTGTTCCTTCTAGGTTTTGACTTTTAGACCCTTACTCTAAACATTTAACGGTCCGTTTTTGTTTATTAATATATAATAGATCTTGCATTGCTCATGCATAAACAGATTCTCTACTAGTATGCACAATTTCAAGTAAATTGCTGAACAAGCGCCCAATAACATGATATTTCATTTATGCAAATTAGGATTTACAGCCACCGTTGTGTTAATACGAAGACATGATTAGCGCATTATTTGTTGTTGCATAGCATAGAGAAGAATCGCCTGAATTTAAAAATACTTTTCAATTATTTTCTCTTACAATCACGGATTACTGATGCTAATTTGCATAAATGATGTATCGTTTGATTTCACGTGTGTATCGTAATTATCGAACGATTTACTTGAAATTTTGCGTGCTGGAATTGGAGCGGTGATACGTGGTGCTTCAGTCAGGGCCATAGTTTCTGCAGAATATGTTCTTCGAGGGGGGGGGGGGGGCGGACGGGCACAATTACATCCTCGCCCCCACCACGACGAAAGAAAAATACAGCAACCAAAACACTTAAACTAAAATGAAACCGATAAAAAATGATAATTTTATAAAAGAAAATTGAACTTACATAAACTTTTTTACGCCCACTTCAGTCTTTTTTTGAGGGGGGAGGGGGGCACCCCGCTAGCTACTTCAGTGATACACGATTGCTAGCAATATTGAAAGTTTGGACACATTTTGTTTTAAATCCTCCCTACAAACAAAACATTTTGCACGTATGTTTTCTTTAAATTACACGAAACAAGACGGTTCCGCGTCCCAAAATGTCTTCATGGATATAATGAGTAACTCTACCACTGTCATGCGTATATCACTAAGTGAATCATTTTACCAACTGTATCAGTAGTGGATAGAATATTTTGGGTGAGGTACTGTTTCCTAATACGCGATTCTTCTTAGGGAACAGGTCCGTAGTGTATTTATTTCCTACAGGTTGGAGCCACCGTCGTTTTTGCGAGTCGTTCGCCTGTCTGTCCAGACAGATTGACTTCTCGTCGGATTGGAAGACTGCTGAACCTAAAAGCCAACCAGCGACCGGCAAATTTGAAACTTCAAATTTCAGCGATCTGTAAACTACAATTTCTGCCCCTAACGTATCAATATAGAATGGCCCCCCGGACCTAACTCAACCCCCCCCCCCCCATCTCTTATCTATCTACTTATGACCGTATGTATATATATCCACTACAATGGAAATTGTACATAACAATCGAACGATTTAACTCCACAGATGCAAAACAATAATGGGAAAGTTCTGCTAGGAGGGAAAAAAAACACAATAGCCCCACAACTACACTCATGGGACTGGAAATAGCTAGAATTGAGTAAGCCTGTATTATGGACTAATATTTCATTGAGATGACGTGACCAGGAATCGAACCAACGTACCCCAGATCGTTACAAAGACAGTGGCGTGACCAAACATCTCCTTTATGAGTTTAATGCTCAGTAAGCTACCATCATAAAAGTCATCCAAACAAGAAATATGTTTTAACGCGTTCATGAAACAGTTCACAAGTTCAGGTCGTCAGAACTCTCGGTTACGAACTTGTTCGGATCAAGTGAGCTCGCCTAAATGTTGTGTGTATGAAAAACTTGGAAATACGTAAAAACTTATTTTTAATTTGAATGTCTTATACAGTGTGTCCCAAAAGTCACTTCCCATAATAGTAAAAGTATACTTCAGGCAACGGGTTACACAGGAACACTCAAGCACTACCATGTTAACAGCAGAGCAATGTGTTGAGCTAGTGTTGCTGTGTGGCGAACACCATCGAAGCTGTAGAGATGCAGCGAATTAATTTCACCGGGCGCATTCCGTAATTGAAAATCCATCACATCAAGCGGTGCCAAATTTATTGAGAAAGTTGATGACATACAGAACAAATACGCAAACAATCCGTGGAATAACTCCACAGAATTTCACCGGGCGCATCCCGATATTGAAAATCCATCACATCAAGCGGTGCCAAACTTATTGAGAAAGTTGATGACTTACAGAACAGAATACGCAAACAATCCGTGGAATAACTCCACAGAATTTCACCGGGCGCATTCCGATATTGAAAATCCATCACATCAAGCAGTGCCAAACTTACTGAGAAAGTTGATGACTTACAGAACAAATACGCAAACAATCCGTGGAATAACTCCACAGAATTTCACCGGGCGCATTCCGATATTGAAAATCCATCACATCAAGCGGTGCCAAACTTATTGAGAAAGTTGATGACTTACAGAACAGAATACGCAAACAATCCGTGGAATAACTCCACAGAATTTCACCGGGCGCATCCCGATATTGAAAATCCATCACATCAAGCAGTGCCAAACTTACTGAGAAAGTTGATGACTTACAGAACAAATACGCAAACAATCCGTGGAATAACTCCACAGCTGCTTGCAGTTGTCAGAGATGAGCTAGGAAGCCGAATTGGACATTGTATTGCTGCAAATGAACGACACTTTGAACATACGCGTTCACCCCCCCCCCCCCAGGTCTTCCGGCATTTTTTATCTAAAATGTAAAAATTATTCAGCATCATTTACTATTTATACTCGTTTTTCTTTTTAGCGGTTGGGAACAGCACTCTTGTACCTTCATTTGTATTGTCTCTGTAATAACATAACTTCCGGTTGTGTTGTAGAGATGAGGCAAGATGGCAGAATGTAAAGTGTTTATTTGACATGCTCTGGATTAAAAATTTGGAAAACCCTAAAATGCGTGTGATTACACATCAGTATTACAACAGAGCTGGAGTAGTGCTGGAATAGAGGCATTCAGGGAAAATTAAACAGAAATTAATGCACTATAACTAAAGATTTGGCACATAAAACGACAGTTGCGTTTCGCCTTTCATTTCATGGTTTTAGATTAACTATGGAATCATTCAGTCAACACGACACCTGATAAGCCTTCGTGACTATTTTTATAATTACTGTAATTTAATCCATATAAAAGGTCTACTTTTTAAATGTTGAAAAGTATGCATATGAGATTATCTCGTCTGCAATCGCAAATTATGCAAAGAGAACCAACTGTAAGGATAAGAGTTTTTTTTTTCTCTCATTTTGTTCTCCTGTACTTTTAAATATGTGAATTCTTGTGGCATGACTAAGCATTGCAGTGCAGTCTAAATCGGGCAGCTTTTTCCGCTAATAGCTGGCCAGACACGATCGGGGAGATGGCGAGGGCTGGCGGCTGTGAATAGAAGGCGAGCTTGCAAATTCTAATCACATTTTTTGCAACACTTTAAAATTATTATTTATTATCTTGGTTAATCGCGCGCACATTTCACGTGTGCTCTCAGGTGAAGCCAGTGACTATATACGTTCGCTCCTCCCCCTCCCACTCACGTGACTCATCGAGTGGCTGCCATTGGGGCAGCCTTCTTCAACTTGGTTGCCTAGCAACTGCCCGGTCCTTGACTACTCCATCTCATCGAGGAGGGATTTTTTTCCCGTTCCTATCAAGAATTCGCAGTTCGTTTGCTGGCCAACAGACACGTGACCAATGAGTAATTAGAAATAAAAAGGGACGGGATAAAAGGGTGAAGGGGAATGTATCATGACGGACGGACGTACTATGGAACCATTTTTTTTTCCTCTTTAAAGGCACACGGGATGCATCTGGAAAGACTAAACCGATTTAACAACTGGAGGGAATGGGTTCTTCAGCGTATGTTAACAAATAACTGTGCAGGCTCGTTTGCACTCGATGGAATATTGAAATGGAACGTTCAGCTGCAATCGTTAGATAAGGTAGCCTAACAAACCTATTTCCGTGGACTTCCGTTTACTTGTCCAGGTTTTGCACCTCATAGCTCCACCAGCGGTGCCCCAAGATTTTCTTTTTTTTTTGGGGGGGGGGGGGAGAAGCTAAAAAATTGCAGTGTGAAGAAAATGCATTAACCAGTTATCAGATTAGCACATCTGCAGTTTAAAATTATATTTGTTAAAGTTTATCGAAAATTGTTACTGACCAACTACCTTTCTCTAACATCTAATAACAAAACAAAACAAACCACTCATAGAAAAGGGATGGACGATGACAGTAATGAGCAGTGGACAGCCAAGCTTCTTCCTCCAAACACTCATTTAAAGAAGCGAAAATTGTATTTATCATATTCGTATATAAAACAAAAGTTATTTTCGATAAGTTATGAATTTTAAACGAATTTCAACTAACGGATACTATGATAATTAAAAGTAACTTCTTTAAAATTAAGGATAAACGTACGGATGAACTGGAAAATAAAGCTTATCAAACTAAGAAAATACACATTCTTCCAGAGCTCACAAAAACAAATATGGGGACAAGTTAGAAAAATGTTACGTACCACTGTTGGTGACTTACCAAATGAAATTTGGATAATTAACATAATTGGACAAATAAAAAAAAATGACAAAGCAGAGGCTTCTTGAAAGCAACCATGTTCAACTTACAAATAAAAATACTAACAATAGTATTCTTGTGCAAATGGTTTTTGCACCAACGAACACTTACTCTAGGCTTGTAAGAATCCTCCATTCATATTTTGTGTTGATGCTGATGTGTATGTAAACATGCTCTGTGCCAAACGTCAACTACACACAAAGTTCTTTCTATGGATCGCAGTGGTCTTTGAGATTTTGTTAACGAATAAATAAAAATATTTATAAGAAATCCGATAAAATCATCTAATCTGTGTGCTGGATTCTTCACCAGGACACACTAACAACAAAACAACAAAAACTCAAGCATGGCTTTTAATTTTTAACGCATTGGGTTTGAATTTGTGTAAAAAATAAAAGGCCATGCCTGAGTTTTTATTGATGCTTTGTTTTTATATGCATTGCTGAAGAATTCGGTGTACGGATTACAGAATTTTATCTGATTAAATCGATGTTACGAGGAAAAAGCCTGGTTGTCTGGTTGGGTCATCAATCTCATCCACTCAAAGAGAACTAAAAAAGGTTGAAATCGATCTGGGCCACAAGCTTAACACACATCGGCGTTTTAAACTCTTCTTCGTCGTGATCTAAACCACCACTGATTTCAATAGTGTAGTGTTGTTTGTCCAAATGACACAAACCATGTATGCACGTTCTTGCGATAGTACAACGAACGAATGGACCCAGCAGTGGAGCGCATCTCCCAGGAAATCATTACCCGGGCAACGGAGCACGCCTTTTCTTCCTATTGGCTGTCAGGGAATGCTCTCCATCTCTGTTGCTATGGCGACAGCGGGAGCGCGGACGAAGTGGGTCAGCGGGGGCGGGCGAGATGGCGTCATAAAATGTTGGAGGCTGACGCGGGACAGATGTCCACCGGAAATGGACGACGCTCATTTGGACCCCAACGGGAGAGACTAAAGCGGGAAAAACATAGAGATTTCGTACTCTAAGGGATGTACTGTCATAGCTGCTGGTTGGAGTGTTTGGTGTGTTTGTGGCTTAGAGCAGACCCCTGTATGTTAAAATATGTTAGTGATGTCGACTTGTGAACATGGACGTCTCTGGTAACAGAAGTTGAAATCAAGTGAAAAGTTTTCATGTTAACGGAATAACATTGGCTGTTTCACGGAGAAATCAACATACATAGAGAGAGCGATATGTATACACACACACACGTTATTATTCGACAGGTCCTAAGGGCGTATAATGTATTTAAAACTTTCAGTAATATGTTTGTATGGTCTCTGAAAATTTAAGGACCATATCGAATTAAAATCTGACAGATTTCGGCCTATAGTCACGAATTACGAACCTGGGTGCTACCTGAATTTAATTTGTTGATTTTTTGGGGATTAAATTCACGAGTAGCCAGATCTAACGGTTCATATTAGTAGTCTGTTCTCCTCCTACATCATGCTCCTTTGTAGGCTACTTCCTGCTGGCTCAGAATTAACTGTGTGTAAGGTGTTCTCCTTAATTACAAATTAATTGAAGCCTTTGTATATGTTTTTCTACCTTTGCCTGTCTCTCTTCTTATTTTCAGTGACCAGGGTAAAAAAATTATCGAAAATATTTGGCAAATTTAATAAATCAAATGTTGGGAATAATGACGCCTGTCGAAATTGTCTGCCCTGTTCAAAATCTGCAGCGTTTGATTGTGGCGAAGTGAACATTATTTTATTAGACTTAATAATCAAAACAAAGATTTCACAGAATTACATGAGGAGGAAGAGTAAAAGAGGACATTATCTACCTCACACAAACAAATTTATACTAACTTGGTTATATTCGTAATTTATTAACCGTGAGAGTCGAACTGAAGTTTTTGGCTTTGCATCCTCGACCTAAGACTTTCGTGCCATTTAGCTACTCCAAGAATGGTGAAAAATAAGGCATATTTATGATACAGCCGTGGTGATCAGTGAAACAGCAATAAGAACAGGTTTTGGCTTGACACTGGTAAAACTAAAAACACATAACTCAAATACGTACCAAATTAAAAACTGAGACTGTTTTGGAGAACAATGGTATCCGTCATCACACCAAAGACCAGAGGACAAATCTGATGTAAGAAAAAACTTCAAACTCAAACAATAGCCGATGATTCACCCTTATCATAAAACTAGGAAAGGCACTGTTATGTAAAGGGTTCAATGAAAAAAAAAGTGAATCATTCCAGTGCTAAAGACAAATGTGGGGTGGGGAGGGGGTGTAGCGAGACAAAAGACGTCTCTTCCTCTCATCCACTGGGCTCCGCTTGTTTTATTTTGTGTTTTAACGAAATTCGCTTTGAATTAATGAGTTTTAAATTTTTACCAGTGTCCGTAATGCTACAAAGTTAGTATAGACGAGCAGTTCGTTCTGAGAAACCAAACAGAGTTGACAAAGCATCTCTGCTTAGGCAAAAGAGAAACCCAAACAGAGCAAACAAACCGCAGCAGAATAAAAAGAACCTTAGAAGCCGAGAGGAATTGAGATCGAATATAACAGTAAGCGATGTGCGATTCCTAATGATACGGTCAATGGCTACGTCTGTTTACGACTTACTTCACTTTACTGAGTAAACGACTGGCTGAAAATATCATGGCCTGTAGGCCAATACGCGAGTTTGGTAAGACAGCACCTAATTGCCTCGCAAATGAACTAAATCTTGTGTAGGCCGCTTTTGCACTCCCATCCCCGTCTGTGTGTGTGTGGGGGGGGGGGGGGGTATGCACTAACTCGCTTTGAAGTTCATTGGTAATGATGCGTTTATGTATTGTGTTTACTACTGCTTAATTAGTGCAGATACATGCCTATTTCAGCTGTCTTTTGGACTTAACTGTTAGGGCCCGTTTATGCAACGATTCGCATCGTAAATTTTCTCGCTCACTAGCTTTTACTTGCATAATCTGCAGGCTACTTCTTGCCTTTACAAGAGCAGGCGGCTTTCGAGATGTCTATGCGTACTAACCGTGGCAACGACGCAGACGCAGATCTTCTCCTCGTGACTCGCTACACGAAGTACGAAGCATGCGGCATGACAGCGTCGGTTTATGACAACAAGGAAAAAAATGTTTACTGCAGTACAAGACGGTGGATTGATTTCCGAATGCCAGCATTCGATTCTTGCCGCAAACAGCTATTATAGCGAAAAATGACAACAATGTTGTACCAAAGTTTAAAATCACTGTTGCACTTTGTTTTTTATCCTTGTTGTTAATTACAACACATTTAATTGTTTATGTTTTACCGCATTCATTTAGTAGAAACTGGAAACCAATAGTAAATAAAATGATGATTGGCTAGCCCATAGCGTTCGCCTAGCGAGAAGATCTCGCTCGCTACATAAATGTGTCCTTAGGGCATGTTTACGCAACGACTCGCCTTTGCATTCTCTCTGCTAGAAGCTGTATTCACCTGATATTCCTAAATGGCGGCAGTTTTAGCTGCACCGGTTCGCTACGAAAACAGTTAATAATGTGGGTTCAGAAGCTATTGGGAAAATTGTTTCGTCAGGAGGAATTCTTTATCTTACTGTCACGGATTATGAGACTGAAAGTATTTACTGAAACTATATCAAATTTGGCTAATCCATGTAGCGTTGTTACCATGGCAACACCACCTTTGCCATTACGATTGAATTCTCAGGGCGCGTTTACGCAGCGACTCGCCTTTGCATTCTCGCAGCTAGAACTCAATCGCGATGGCAAAGGTGACATTGCCATGGTAACAACGCTAAATGGATTAGCTAAATCCGACATCGTTTGAGTAAATACTTGCAGTCTTGTAATCCGTGCCAATAATATAAAGAATTCTTCATGACGAAACAATTTTCCCAAACGCTTCTGAACTCACGTTATTTGCTGTTTTCGTTGCGAAGCGGCAGACATAAACCCTCCGCCATGTTGGAATTTGAGGTGATTTCTAGCTTCTAGCTGCGAGAATGCAAAAACGAGTTGTTTGGGCGGGTTTACGCAACGACTCGCCTTTGCATTCTCGCAGCTAGAAGTTAATCTCAATGGAAAAGTTGTCATTGCCATGGTAACAACTGTATCTGGATTAGCTAAATCCGACCTCGTTTGAGTGAATGCTGTAATCTTTTAATCCGTGACAATAAGATAAAGAATTCCTCTTAACGAAATTTTCCTAGTCGCTTCCGAACTCGCATTATTCAGTGTTTTCATTGCGAGTCGACATAGCTAAAACCGCCGCCATGTTGGAATTTTAGATGATTTCTAGCTTCTAGCTGCGAGAATGCAAAACCGAGTCGTTGCGTATACGTGCCCTTACATAAACGTGCCCTCAGGGCGCGTTTATGCAGTGACTCGCATATGCATTATCGCAGCTAGAACTCAATTGCGATGGCAAAGATTACATTGCCACGGTAATAAAGCTAAATGGATTAGCTAAATCCGACATCGTTTGAGTAAATACTTGCAGTCTTATAATCCGTGCCAATAATATAAAGAATTCCTCATGGCGAAACAATTTTCCCAAACGCTTCTGAACTCACGTTATTTGCTGTTTTCGTTGCGAGGCGGCAGACATAAAACCGCCGCCATGTTGGAATTTAAGGTGATTTCTAGCTTCTAGCTGCTAGCTTCTAGCTGCGAGAATGCAAAAGCGAGTGGTCGCGTAAACGTGCCCTCAGGCCGGGTTTACGCAACGACTCGCCTTTGCATTCTCGTAGCTAGAATTTAATCTCAGTGGAAAAGTTGTCGTTGCCATGGTAACAACGGTATCTGGATTAGCTAAATCCGACCTCGTTTGAGTAAATGCTTTAAGTCTTATAATCCGTGACAAAAAGATAAAGAATTCCTCCTGACGAAATTTTCCCAGTCACTTCCGAACTCGCATTATTCAGTGTTTTCCTTGCGAGTCGACATGGCTAAAACCGCCACCATGTTAGAATTTCAGATGATTTCTAGCTTCTAGCTGCGAGAATGCAAAAGCGAGTCGCTGCGTAAACGCGCCCTCAGACTGCCGAGCGAGAATTGAACTCTCGACATCTGACCAAAGGTCAAAGCCCTCCAGCTCAGCCATACTGACATGATTTTTTTTAAGGAAACTGCCACAGGCAGCATTTCACACGCACACATATGCAAATACCTTTCAATGGCAACTGGAGGAACGCTTGTTGCCACGCCATTACACCAAGTGAACGGAACACAGAATAAAGCGTGAAATCAAGAATAAACAGTCGGAAAGCCAAATAGGCTCGATGAGTGATAAATGAATACAGATGCAAACCTATATCTTTTACCTTTTGGACTTAAAGGCACGGGTTTACTCAAAGGTCGACGCTTCAATTTTCATGCATGCAGCCTAACGTTTATTCAAACAGCAACGGAAATAGGTTTGCGTTTGTTTTAATGTAACACTAATGGAACACATTTCACTTTCCATCCTGGTTATTTTTTTACTATATACTGCTTGCATTTTGTGTAGATAAGCATTTTTATTATTAATATTATCATGAGTGGGATATTATTAAAGAAACACGTCATTTAATTTAGAGTCTCGCCTAAATTTCCCTTGTCTTTAGTTTAACGAGTCACCGAAATATCTCTTCAACGGCGAGCATTAATATATTCCTGCTCGAACAACAGTTCTGGTGAAACTGATAACAACAGAAAGCTAGAATGAATTAGGAGAAAGTGCTAAGTGATTAGATTATACAAGTACGCATCGTGTGGCATAAGTTAAGTCTCTATTGATTAAACAGTAGTAGGTGGAAACGACCATGCATATTTTATTTAAAATCAGCTGTCAATTATTATTATTACAATTTGCCCAACCAAAAATCGTCCTCCCTCTCACCTAGTTTTTTTTGCTTAGTGAGTATATACTACTAAATTACGAAACATTCAACAATTCGTTCCAATTGCTACTTTTTTAGCCAATCCAAAATAGAAGGCCTATTGTATGCACCCCGACTGTCATTTTTGCGTCCATCACGGTACGAATTTTACTTGAGCGATAAGTGGGTCGGTTTCATTTCCAAACACAGAGATTGACGTAGCAACCTGGGCGGAATGCGACACATCCGGGAACTGTGAGGGGGCGGCTCGACCTACGAGTCTTGTGTTTTAACTCGGCCCCCACGAAACGAAACGCTGTGCTAACCAAAATCAGAGCGTTCCATCCAATGACTGCGGACGTGCAGCTCGGCAGGGAAGCCAACCGCTGCCGTAGGGGCCAATTTCCGCTCACTTTTATGCCATCAGTATAACTCTAACACAGCAGCCCTCCACGCTGCCGTGTTTCCATGGGAACGCACTTACAGCCGTGAATGTCATGTTGCGTAACACACGTTATACTATCTAAAAATAAACGATCACGTATACAAGCACATTTTGGCTCAAGCATGAGCTCTTGGAAATCGTATTATAGCCGATGTCAATGATTACTATTAGAACCGACATTGATGTTGTATAAGCTGTTTGTGGCATTTAGGATTTCTTCAAACTTCTCCAATGAATCGCTAAAAAGAACAAAATAACCACGGCAGATTTTTTTGCAAAATGTTTTCATCGTAATGTTACATTTCTTCAGTGTGTTAGTTAGAGGGCCGTAATGATTCACTCAATTTTACCCTTTATGCTCTATAAACAAGCCTGAAAGGAAGCCTACGACTTGCCGTTAACAATGGCTATTTGTGCAGACCTATTTGTCTTGTCTTCTGCCGGACCAGGTATTTGCGAACCATATTAACATCAACTTGTCTAGTTGCCCTTAACAATGGTTATGTGTGCAGACCCTGCTCATCTTGTCTACTTACCCTTAAAAGGGGCATTTATGCAGACCCCTTGTCTTGTTTACTTGCCCTAGAATGGTTATTTGTGCAGCCTGCGTCACATCACATTGTCTACTTGCCCTTAACAATAGGTATTTGTGCTGACCATCGTCTAGTCTACTTGCCCTTAACAATGGTTATATGTGCAGACCTGATATTCTTGTCTACTTGATCTAACAGTGGGTATTTGTGCAGACCCGATCGTATTGACTACTTGCCCTTAATGACGGTTGTGTGTGCAAACCTCACATACCTTACTTGCCCTTAACTATAGTTATTTGTGCAGACCCCATTGTCTTGTCTACTTGCCCCTGACAATAGTTATTTGTGCAGACTTCATTGTCTTGTCTACTTGCCCTTAAGAATGGTTATTTGTGAAGACCCCATCACTTCATCTTGAATACTTACCATTAACTAGGGGCCTATGGTTAGTTGTGCAGACCCCATCATCTTACCTACTGTCCTTAACAATGGCTAGTTGTGCAGACCCGTCTTGTTTACTTGCCCCTAACAATGGTTATTTGTGCAGAACCAATTGTCTTGTCTATACTTGCCCTTAACAATGGTTATTTGTGCAGACCTGATCATCTTGTCTACTAGCCCATAACAAGGGGCATTTGTACAGAACCCATCATCTTGTTTACTTGCTTATAATGGTTATTTGTGCAGACCACGTCACATCACATTATCTACTTTCCCTTAATAATGGGTAGTGCTGGCCACATCGTCTTGTCTATTTGCCCTTAATAATGGGTATTTGTGCCGACCACATGGTCTTGTCCCCTTGCCCTTAACAAATGGTAATTTGTGCTAACCCAATCGTATTGTCTACTTGCCCTTAATGGCAAAGTTGTGCAAAGTTGTGCAAAGTTGTTATGGCGGAGTTGTGCAAAAACTTTGGTGTATGCATGGCAGAGAGTGCAATACACGTACACTTAAGCACGGAACAGGCGACTGCTGCTTAAACAGAAACTTAGAGAAAAACAGAAATAAAAAAAATAAAAAATCGTACGCTTATTCACAAACTGTGTGATGAACTGCCCGTTGAATTTGATGTTTGTGATGTCTAGTAAAAACAAATTATTTGCAGTAACTTATTTCTAGTAATTATTTCGAGTAATTATTTCTGGCTAGTAAAAAAAAAAAAATTTTTTTAGTTTTGTCGACTGACCAAACACTGGAGGGGTACACTCGTCCCTTCTGGTGTTACTGTAGGTTAGGTTAGGTCAGTTGTCTTTGCTGGAATTTCACCAAGCAGGGGACGAGCGAAAGAGAGGGACGAGCACCCTTCAATGTTTCGGCAGATGGCAAAATGGTTGGCAAAAACATACAAAAATTTGTATTTCGTAATTAAATAGGATATAGGTTTAGCTAGATGTCTCTGAACAATGTTTCAACATCAACACAACGAATATTAAAATTTTTAAAAACCACCAAAAACGTCGGTTGAGGGTGAACGATATAAAAAGAAGACAGACAATCTTTTTTGGCTTTTTAGTTTCTGTTTTCACGTCACAACGTTCCCTGCCTCCCTTCCGTTGTTGAGTGATGGGTTGAGTTCTCAGTTCACTTGTTCGCAGAAGGTCCAATTTGGAATCGAGGAACAATGCTTCAACGTATAAAACATAAAGAAACAGGTAAGTCGCAACAATGGGCTCACTGTAAGTCTGTTAAACCACATTTTTCTGAAACAGTGCGGTGCCTCATCCTCTGTTGATAACGTGCCTTTTCCATTCGTGCGACTTCTGATACTAGGCCCATCAGAGCATCTTATCTACTTATTCTGAGCAATGGTGACTTGTGCAGACCCGATCATATCTTCTTGCGTGCTTTTTGGGAGCACGTAGCCAAAGTGGGTTATCTGTCTCACGACAGATCTTCTTATCTTTGCTCTTGACAATGGCTATTTGTGGAGACCCCCATCCGTCATCTCTTGCCCTTAACAATGTTCATTAGTGCAGACCCCATCGTGTTCTCTACTCGCCCCGCAACAATGGTCAGACTCCATCACATCACTTACCATTGCCCTTAAAATGGTTAAAACGGTATTTGTGCAGATCCTATTACAGCAGCCTGCATACTTATTCTGAGCAATGGTTATTAGTGCAGACACTATCACAGTATCTTGTCGACTTGTTTTGAACAATAGTTATATTTGGAGACCCCATCGTCTTGTATTACTGTATTACTGTATTTTATTAGAGTTTAAAAAGCCTAGAAGCCTAAAAGCCTAGAAGTCTCTCCTAAAACCTACGAACTAGGCTTAAAATTAACATATTGCACTAGCGTACCCAGGCAACGCGACATCGCAACGAATCACCCCAATTACCCAGAGTCACCCCAATTACCCATTGTCTTGTCTACTTACCCTTAACAAAGGTTATTTGCACAGCTCCTATCGTTTTGCCTGCTTGCCATTAACAATGGTTATTTCTGCAGACCATTGTCGTGTCTACTTACTTTTAACAGTGATAACATAACAATCTAACGTAAGATTGTAACATACCCCTTACATCCACTTCCACACCACAATTGCTGAATTAGTAGCTTTAGTCCTCTGTCTCCACAAAGGACTTGCCAGTAGACCTGCAGCAGGGCCAGAGCATATGCAGAAGTTTTGTAATTGTCGTACTTAAAATTAAGTCGCATTGTGACGGAATAACCATCTATTTACATAATTGCGGTCCCATCGCTAACCACGAAGTCATAAAAAAAAGTACACCTAGTAAATGTCATACAAGCCTCTAAACAAATTAACATAACGGTACACTGCACCAAAAAGTTTATTATTAGTTTCTTGCAGGCCCCGAGTAGAGTCCCGGGTAGCCTCGCTTTTTTTGGCATTTTAAGCATTTTAAACGTCGTCGTTTGCTAATTAAAAAAAACAGCATTCGTATTTTATTGCTCATAAAAAAAACAGCATTCGTATTTTATTGCTCATAAAAAAAAACAGCATTCGTATTTTACTGCTCATAAAAAAAAAACAGCATTCGTATTTTATTGCTCATAAAAAAAAAACAGCATTCGTATTTTACTGCTCATAAAAAAAACAGCATTCGTATTTTATATAATTATACAATATACAAGTTGTTTTTAGATTAGAAAAATTAGTTGTTAGAATGGAGAGATTAGAATTAGAATTAGATTTTGGAGGAGATAAATACTTTACAATTAATTAATTTTAATGATTCAATTTCAGGGGGAAAAGGATTTTAAGATTAAAAGTTAAAAAAATAATTAAAATTTGTCTTTTCCTGCTTATGTATCGCGACCCCCGAAAGAGCTCCGCGACCCCATTTGGGGTCGCGACCCATAGGTTGAAAACCACTGGCTTAAACTTCCGTATTAACACGGTCGAGCCTAATTAATACCGAAGTCTAAGCCATTATTAGTGTAGTCAAAAAGAATAACAAATAGAATATTTTAGTTGCATAAAAAATGAAATAGTCAAATTAACGTCCCTTTCAACTACTAAGGATCTCGAGACGGAGAGGGACAGTTTTGCTAGAAATGCGTACCACAATCAACACGAGTACGAGTGTATTACCGGGGCCTTTATCTTCCCGAATGCAGAGTTAAGGGTGGGCGAGGATTGAACTCGGGACCTTTGGCGTATTGAGACAGTCGTGTAACTATAGCCACCATCCCAAAATGATCTGGGCCCTCTTAATACCTACAGTTTATGCTATAAAAATGTTGAATTGATCCGATTTCCTTACTTTGTCCACAGTGAGCAAGAGTCCCAACAACACAACAATAACAAGAAATGGCCATACTGAGGAGGAAAGACGGTTCGATTATTGTTGTTAAAATTTTTAATCCAATGAAATGTTTATGACACGATCCCAAACACCACATTTCGTTACCCATATCAATTAAAAGCGAGATTTCAATGTTTCCAAAATTCAGAGTTTGACGTTTAATATGTAACTTCATTGCTGAAACTTACATAAGGGCAGCTAACGTTATACCTATGTCAAGGACCGCTATACCGTATTCGTCTATGCAAAGTACAGAGAAAACTTCATCGTTATTAGTGGACTCTATGCAACTGTAAGCTCTGTCCACAGTAACAAGACAGGTGTTGCATTGGAAAACTCAAAGATTAGTTCCACGAACTCTGCTTTTAACTCAGTGAATTTCACCCAGAAAGTTTTTTTTTTATTCCCCCTGCTAAGTTTCAAAGGTTCAAAGTTTGACGTTTATCATGCAACTTCATTACCGAAACTTACATAAGGACCGGTACCATGGGACTTGATAAATAGATATTCTTAATTTCAATTGAACAAACTCATGCAAACATACACAAGAGAATTTAGCAGAGCACGAATATTTGACAAACAACTTATTATTTAATATTCCACACGGTGTTATTTAACACGTTACCTGTGTATGTACAGTATTGGACATTTAAATTTGAACACGTCTTTGGCCAACAAGCATTGATGCAGCTCTTTTTCCTGGACGAAAATTCCATTGTTACAATTTAGCATTGTTACGTGAGAAACTTTCCTCGCTGAACCCGTTGAACCTTTTCCTCATTCTAACTATCTATAACTTACGAACGTGCTCCAACAATGCAACATGGTTCTACTTCAACAATGGAAAGAAGTTTGCACAAACATTGGCATCTACCAGGAACGATTAATCCGTATGCAGAATTCAGTACAATATTTGAATTGTTCAAATTTCAATGTCCAATACTGTACTTTTTCCTTACAAAATAAACTTTCTTTTTCACTTTCTACTAATGATGGCAGATTAAATATTGTCGGTGAGAGCGGCCAATTTAACATTTTCAGAATTATTTAAAGTATCTTTTAGTATCCTTCTCTCACACATGTAGGTTTTTTAATATTGCAGGTTTTGTCATGAAGTTTTTATTTATAACATTATAAAGCTGCTCAATAAAAATTTATGATTAAATTAACGGCATAAACCACTGAAAGATTAAAATTAAAGGACTCGTGAAGCTTGGTTAAAGACTCAAAACGTCGAATACAGAGACGGATTCGCTCACTCAATCAGCGTTTATATGCCAGCCAAAAATAGTTGAGCGCACGGTCGTTTTTGATGCACCGTTTGCAAAATGGGGGATTGGGGGAGGGGGATGGTTTTATGAAACAGCCAGCTAGCTGAGCTAGAAATTCTGATACACCGTTTGCAACATGGGATGGGGGGCGGGCATGTTGTGTTATGAAACAGCCAGCCAGAGATTCTAGTTATTAAATTAGAAGCAGTTCCGTCTAAAAGCGGATGAATTTAGTTCTTAATAACATTCAGAAATGACTTAGCTCTTATTTTTGTGGATCTTGAATTGCTGTCGCATTTCACAGACAGTAATTGTATTTCGTATTTCGTGCAGAGCACTTTAAAATTAAATTAAATTAAATTAAATTAATGTAAATCTAATTAAAATCATGTTCAGTTTTAAAATAGCAATTACGTACTCTAGTACGAATTCGTAGGATTTGGGTGAAGATGAAGGGTTTTCCCGGCTTTATAACCACGGTACGAAACCTTACATGCGTTACCTACGGTGTAGATTTATAAGTGTGAAGAACGCTTGTAATGATACGATGTAGTATTAGTATTGCGTAGCGCTGCCATCGCACTAAGATCGCACAGATCAGTCTTGCTGCATTTAAGTTTTAAGCATAACAACCTATTTTACTATTCCATAACGAACTTGCAACCAAAAAAAATTCGCGTTTGCAACTTTAAAATCATTCGTGGATTATAGTATTTCTTGTCGTATAGTCCAAAACGTGAAGTTTCGGACTATTTATTTCAATAGGGACTTGGTCGGGTACATGATTCAATGCAGTTTCCACTTGGCTTGTATAGCTGACAATAATTCTGCCACTCGGATGTGCTTGCTCATTTCGTTCGGAATTCCTGCTGGCCCTCACAAAGAGCGCGCGATGTGTGGTGGGGTGTCGTTTTGTTGCAATGGGCGAAAGAGGTAGTGTGGTGTTGGTGACATTGTTAGTCATGGGCATATCCATATTTTGGTGGGATGGGTGTGAAGGCAATAGTTTGCGACTCGATCCCCATTTCCGAAATTTTGAAGACTATATTTTTGCTTATTTCTATATGTTTACCTCCGTTATTGACGCCACCTGATATTTCCGACTGTTGCCCATTTTTTCGACTCAAGACTCTTGGTCTCGAGGAGGTGGTGTTGGCCCGTTTACGCATTGGTCACACTCGGCTTACTCACTGTTTCCTTTTGCGGGGGTTGACCCTCCTGAATGTTCTTGGTGTCGGCGGCCACTTACGGTCCGGCACTTCCTTGTTGATTGTTGCCATCTTGATGGTTTTCGTCGTCGTTTCCATCTTCCGCATGACATTGTGCGTCAGTTGGGCGATAAGTCTGTCCTCCTGTCCGGTGTTTTTCAATTTTTTCAGGAGGTACAGATGTATGACAAGATTTAGATTAGGGGTTTGAATAATATCTCTGTAATGTGTGGTGCAGTGGCAACCCGGACCACTGCACTGTGACTGAGGTTGGCACTAATGACCAAGCTGTCGACGCGCCATTAAGCCTCAACCCCCCCTCCCCCCCACTTCCCGGGCGCAATACTGCCGCTAGTAAGTGGGGCTCAGCCAACCCTACTGACAGTGAAGGCGTCTTTTCCTTTAAATCTCAAAGCATTATACAACGTCGGAATACTCTTAAGTAAAAAATGCGGCATCTATTGCGACACGTTGGCCGTGTGACCAGTAGCCTATCGGAAACAATTAGTTTTTATATGAGAATTGAGAGGAATTTGGTTCGTGACGTCATTTCCCACGAGGTGTTGATGAATTTTCAGCCATTTTGTTTCGACTCTTGTGCATGGTCACGCTTCATCCCAGAATGCATCTCACTGTATTGTAGTAGGGGGTCAAGAAGGAGTTCTAGAAATGCAGCCATCATTAGGAGACCAACACTAAAAAAAAAAAAAAGTTTCGACTTAAACAAAAAAAAAGTAAGTTTGTCCAGGAATCCAAGATGGCGCTGGCACGCGGCATGATTAATGATCGGCAAGAGCGAGAGCGACGGGGACGAATTTACTTGTTCACGCGCCACAGATCTCACGTTCGCTTCTAGATCCACCAGTAAGACGACGGGAAATTAGATGAAGCGCGTTCCCAAAAATGTGCAGAGTTCATCGTAAAAAAAAAAAAAAAAAAGAAAAGAAAACGGGCAAGCAATAAGAGAAGGCGGTACAGGGAGAGGAGGTAAAAACGAGCGTTTCTGTTTTGGCATAAGTAGCAAAATAAGGTAATTGAGAAGTGTTTGACACGAGATGAAACTTTCTCGGTCTCGTCGTGTCTTGAAATTCGAGATGAGACGAGACCGAAACAGGTGCTATCGATGACGAGACGAGCCCGAGATCGAAATATCATCAGCGAAACTAGAAATATCATCAGCGAAAATCATACACAAAAAAAGAACGTAGATCATTAAGCCATCTTTATCTAGTTGCATTTTATTCTAGTGATGTGATCTAAATTCGAACTAGAAAACCCGACACCCGTTCACCTGATCATCTTGTAAAGTGGATGCATTGAGTACTAAACAAAAAAAAAGGAGTTGGGAACTGTAATATGCTGTAACGCAATTTTATTGAACCCATTTATCACGAAATAACTCTGGTGACTTAGTCCCGTATGATAATTATGTCCCATTAGGTTAGTGCTAGATTCGAACCGGCATTCGCATGGTTTGGAGACGAGGACGATGTTCGCTCGTCTTGTAGTCGTTCTTTTTTTCACCTCTTTTAGAACCTAAGTGTAACGATTACCACGTTGTTTTACGAAATAGCTGCTATTACATCGAGTCTAGAATCCTTCTCAACCATTTCGACAGGGTAGGGAGGGAGCCCCTTCGTGTTGGCATGCTGTGGAGTTCTAATCCAGCAACGAATTTGAGGGAAAATACTGAAGACTCCATTTTTTATCGGAATTAATTGTGGAGTGTGAAAATGTGAAGTGAAAATAAATATGGAGATGAAGAGTAGACGGCATAATATATTTTTTTTATTGCTGTCAATTCTTTACCTTCACATTCATTATTTTCACTCTACAAAGCTACCCCCCCCCCCCCCTCCAAAAAATAAACCATAGCAGCAAGCATTAGTATAACTTTAGTACCTTTTTTAACCGAGAAAACCGGAGGGGGGTGGGATGCTTATACCCCTTCCCCCTTCTCCGCTAAATCCACCTTATTCGTAGCAAAAGGAATTAATAATTTATTTTATTTCCCCCTAGAACGGACGGTACACGAATTCTTTGTGGCCTCTCGTCCTAAATGCATCAGTGAATTTCTCCGCATATTTAAAAGGTGGTTTGCGGCGCCTTTACAGCGAATGAAGCCCTTCAGTTGCAGCGTTTCATTGGCTCCTGCACGCGCCATGTTGACGAACGAGGAACTCGAAGTAAATTAATATTAATCATGCAATTAGCCGAGGGCGTATCAACTAGAACAGTGATGCACCCTCGATGCAACGAACTTGCTGTGCCAATTTGTAGAAAGCGTTAGGATAGACTTTGGGAGTGGAAACTTCTTCCAAAATTAAGAGTGAACATCCTGTCTGAAAACTAACGCCGTTTCCATTTTTTATTTGTCTTTATGTAACTTTTGACACAGTTATACCACTTTATCACGCAAATTAACAGGGTTTTTTCGTGTGACCATCACATAGCCTTTACACTCTTACTGTATTGTTACAAATTTAAGGACTGCATTATTAGCACGGCCGATCGGCCGGATGTTGCAGACATAGGACCCTTAGGCCTTCATTGGGCAGATGATCAGGAGTGATTAACGCTCGCTACAAAACCCGTTGATCCCTTTGGCAGTGCGTATTAGAGTTGTTTACGCATGAGAATATTCAGAAAAAGGATTTGGTTTTATTCTAAACACGAATTTCATAAAGAAATACAAAAATTGCTTATGCAAAAAATCGCAACATTATTATTTTCATAGACGAAAGACAAAACTCTATTGGGCTAAAATTGATATAGACACATACTCGGTATCGTTACGATATTAATTCCAAATATCTCCAACACTTTCCTAAATACAGAGATAGTTGGTTTTAGAGCGCGGAAATGTGTTAAAACGACTTAAAAGAGTCACTAACGCCACAATCCATACATCTAAACGGTGTAGGCGTTAAATTGCACATCATATTTTTTTTCGTAAGGCCGGTTGTTATTGTCAGTTTCGTGTGGTGTTGTAGTTTTGTTGTTATTGTCAGTTAGGTTAGATGAGTTTGGGGTTTGGCATTTCATATTGGGGCAGTTAATTGGTTAGGTTAGGTTAATGTGATTTAACGAGAAACGCAATTTGGGATCAATTTGTAGTGCCTTCCGTGAAAATTACAGGTAGTTTTATTTTCTTTTTTTTTCCGAATTTTGGGCCATGTGTGTAAAGGGAACATGGGAAGAAAAAGGGCTCTCGTCCGATTTTTTTTTAATGGACTAAAAATTACCTGCTGAGTAATGTTTTCCTCTTCCATTTTTGGGGCAAACGCACCGTTTGGCCGTAGTGAAGGTCCAAAGTTAGCACCCAGCCGCGCCAGAAAGCATGAAACTGGGCGAAAGTCTGGCAAGTCAAACGCCAAACCCCAACCAGTTCATTACCTCAAGTGAAATGCCGAAGCCGGTTCCTAACCTAACCGACGATAACAACAAAACCACACGAAACTGACAATAACAACCCACCTATTTGAACTGTTTACGGGAAAAAATATCAGCTGGGAACATGGGAAGAAAACGGCCTCTTGTCTGTCAGCGCAAAGAGTTCGGCTTTTATTAATTTCTGACGGCCAAACGAAGCCTTTGCCCCAAAACTTTTATGGGAAAATATTGTTCAGTTGATCATTTTACGTCATTCTAGCCCAACGAGAGATTAATCGGTGAGGAGCCCTTATTATTCCCATAAGCCGCGTAAAGTAAACTTGTTCCCTCTATTGTTTATTTTACTATCGATAGTGGCCGTGGAATGAATTTATAATTCTGCCTTTATTTCGTTAGCTACGCACCTAGTATGCACTATCCCGTTGCCTCACACGTTTGTCGAATTGATCTACAACAAACTGTTACACTAAATAATCGATTATACAATAATTACCTAATTAGCAGGAGCCACATAATTGCCCGAATTGCCAATACGCGTAGAATCCTAGGACAGCCTTCCCGGCGAACCGTAGCATAACCGCCATTTTTTTTTTCAGTGGTTCGTCAATAGCCCAACGACAGATAGAATTCCATTTTCCGTTCATGTTGTCAAAACTTGAAATAAGCTGGGCCAGTTCCGGTTCAACTTTTTTTTTCATACAGAAACATAATTGGCAAAAATATTTAGTCAAGGACCTACAACCCTTCATATGCAAACGATTTAATCATAAACATTTCAATAACAACGTCTACAATTTGCTGGCACGTCTTCTAATAGAAATCATGAAAAATTGACTAATATTTCAGTCACTTCTGGCCAGACGCTAAAGGCGATAGGCATGACCCGTTCAAATAAACGACTGGAGTGACACGTAACGTAATTTAACAATAGCTCACGACGCAAGCCCCTTTTTCTCCCCGACTGTATTTCAATAACTGCTTTATGCATTATATGCATAAGCAGTTAAAAAAAGAGGGGCTAACAATGCAGTATGTAACAATGCTGCAACGATTGTTGGACGCAGAAAAGTATCATTGTCGACCGATGACATAAAGGTTAAGTAGACCTCCTTAGGGCACGTTTCCGCAACCACTCGCTTTTGCATTCTCGTAACTAGAATCTAGAAATCACCTCAAATTCCAACATGGCGGCGGTTTTATGTCTGCCGCCTCGCAACGAAAACATCAAATAACGTTAGTTCAGAAGCGTTTGGGGAAATTGTTTCGTCATGGGGAATTTTTTATATTATTGGGACGGATTATAAGACTGCAAGTATTTACTCAAACGATGTCGGATTTAGCTAATCCATTTAGCGTTGTTACCATGGCAATGTCACCTTTGCCATCGCGATTGCTGCGAGAATGCAAAGGCGAGTCGCTGCATAAACGCGCCCTTAGACGGGAAAGCCAAAGGCTCTGTGACTTCCTTAGCATGTAGACATCCTTAGGCTCAATAAAAGAAGTAAGTAAGTAAAGGTTAATTCTTTATCATATCAAAAACCAAAACTGGTAAAAGGAACCGCCAAGTTCCGAATGGTTCGGCCCTTAAAAGGAGCGATAACAACACACCAAAACATTCGCCAAGTTAATCGCACCACTTAATAGTTCGAAGGTTAAATGAAAACTAGAACATTGCTGCTCTCGGTAGCAATGTTTAAGTTTTCATTTAACATCCAAAGTATTATTCGGTGCGAATGTTTTAGTGTGTTGATATCACTCTTTTTAAGGGCCGAACCATTCGGAACTTGGCGGCCCCTTTTATCAGTTTTGGTTTTCGATATGATATCACACCTTTTATTAAATTGTGTTTTGACCCAACTCCACTACCGTGCAGATGTGTAATAAAGTGCCACGTCACACGAAATTGGTTTTCAACAATTTGCTACTACCTTTTGCCTATGGCCGAACCATTCTCAACTCAGTCACGCCTTTATAGGTTTTTGGTTTGGTTTTAATTTTGTTGTAATTTGTTTTACTTAGTTAGTTTTGGTGTGTTGATATCACTCCTTTGACGAGCTGAACCACTCTCACCTGGTGGCCTCTTTACCAGTATTTGGCTTTGTTTATTTTGCTTTGTTTTTACAGTTGGTTTATTTTTCATGAATTGAACGAATACAATAACTGAACAAAAAACGGCTTCGCCGCTCAGAAAAAGCATTAGAGCTCGTATCCCCATACTCACAGCTGTGAAGGTACACGAATAAAAACGGATTAGAGTTCACTCGAACGCAACGAACTATAATTTGAACTCCAATTCCAGGGAAGAAGGACTGTTTTTACTCAATGGTTATGTCAGAAAGTGAACGCAGTTTGTGTTTGAAATGTTTAATGTTTATGTGTGTGCTTGTGCGTGTTTCTGTGCCCTTAATTTGAGCGTACTATACAGGCTATTTTTTATGTTTGTTGTTGTATATTTTAAGCCTGTTTCGTGTGAGTGGCTGCATGTGTATTTTGTGTGCATTTATAATTTGCAAAACACGCAGACGCCTAGTTAAGGCAGTTTTTTTTGCCTGGGTTTGATGGAATTGGAGTTCAAATTATAATTCGTTGCGTTCGAGTGATCTCTAATCCGTTTTTATTCGTGTACCTTCACAGCTGTGAGTATGGGGATACGAGCTCTAATGCTTTTTTTTTTCTAAACGGCATAGTCGTTTTTTGTTCAGTTAATTTGTTGGCTTTTTTTCGCTTCCTTTTTTTTGTAATTGCTACGGTCTGATCTATCGTGTCTACGGTATTTCCACTGTCCATCCAGTTTTGTTTGCGAAAAAACGGAAAATTAAAAATGCGTATTTATGCTGAGGTTCCACGCCAAGATTTAACCCATGTTTATTATTTGATGGCAACACACTAGCGTGTGTTTAGATTTAGCATGTGTCATCTCGTTGGGTAGTTGACTCTGCATTGTTGCAGACAGATGCAGTATCGTGGCAAACAATCGCGGAAACAATGCAACTGGCTTCCCGAAGCCCGTATTGAAGAACTAAATAAGTCATTCAGTCATGTCGGCCGTCTAATTTTGATAGGCCTCATAATTAAAGACTTCACACCCTATCGTTTAAAACGTGAAGATTTAAGCAAAAACCAAGACCATTTCATTTTGGTTCTCCACCTAACTTAGGCTGACAATGCTGACTGAAACGAGGGACAACGACAATGTTACTTACGCCGCGCTCACGCATCGTTGCATCTTATTCGAGAGAGCTCTAATCCGAGCTTATGCGCTTCGCCGCTTTATTACACCATTGTTACATGTTTCAGCATTGAAACATTTTGACATTGTTAGCCGCGCCGCCTCCGTCAGTTAAAGTCTCTGTGATCTGTAGTTTGAGCATGGTAGGGGTTAGTGGTGGCTCTGGGCACTTACACGCTTTGTGTGCTTTGTATGTCTGTTTGCTTTATGCGGTTGGTTTCGTGGCATTGTGTTGTATTAATATAAGAGTGGGCGCTTGGCTTTGGGCCGTGGCCCCGGTAATAAATTTAATTCCGCCTTCTGTCCACTTTTTGAAAATACTCGTGCGCAAACGAACTCTAATAAGCACTGCCTGCCGGCTGTGCTAATTTCTTTGCAACGTTGTTTAGATTTATCTCGCTACACTAGTGTGTGTCTATATAGGCACGTACGTCAGTATACACGTTCCGTCATTCTCATTGTCCGAACTTTGGCAGACCACGAGACGAGAGACGATGCCGACAATACTAACAATGGTTATAACACTATTTTCGTACTTACGCGCCATCCCACGCCATCCCCGTTACACCCCCAAGCTCCCAAGCACTGGCCCGGGCACTGTTATTTTTAATCTGGCACGTGCCCGGGTTTGCCTGGGTCTGGCACCGCCCCTTAACAGTGCATCTGCCAAAATTATTATATTATAATCACATTACACTGCCCTTAACGACCAAATTGTAATATGCCTGGATACCAGCCTCCCCAATTCACACTTCCTTCAAACCGAACTTTATTTCAGCCATTGTAATTCGAACATTGAACTTTATGCCTCACTGCCCCTAATGTTATTCATTCATTATTTATCGAGGCCAACCCACATAGAATGGGAGCGCACTGAGCAGTAAACCAGCCGACTCTCGTTCTATCCACGCCGTTTTTTGAGGTTTTAGTTCCCCCAGTCCACAAATCTACATAGCGACGGAGTCGTAGACTTCAGGATGTTCCCTCTGTCATCAGTACACAGATGTCCCTGTACGGTCTCGGTCAGGGACCAGAAGAGACAGGGGTCCTCAGTTCGTTAGTTCGATCTTTGTTGCTGATACTCAACATTGGTTCAGGTTTCATTGTTGGCGGAGGGAATGGATGTTGAATGGTTCTGTTCAAGCGCAGGTGTTGCTGGTCCTTTGCTTGGTCAATAATATGGCTCGTAGTGACTTCAGAACCCATCTAATCCATCAAAACTCACCACTGCGGAGACCGTTGGGAAGCATACTGTGAGCAAACTCAACAGAACGTTCCAAAAGTCTGTATGAGTGACAGTGACGTCACGTTTCGGCGCACCTGATGGATCCATCTGGGTTTAGTCGATAAGCTCCTAAAAATCCACCATCTCTTCGGATTGCTGTGACTGACGTCTCTCACAATCCCTTGCACATCCGTCAATCGGATCGAGGTATGACGTCAGATCCGGTCTTTGAAACGCTCCGTTGAGCTAGTCGGATTCTGACTGTGGTTTTGAAAGTTCTGAATGGCTGACGTACTACAAGAAATAACACGCGTGACATCAGGTGAGTTGCCAAAACTATCTACAACTGATTTGATGGATTAGCTTGGCGGTTTTGGAAAGCACTGCTGGTTGCTTGACTAGTAAAGTAGTGGAGACCAGAGGTAGGAGTATTTCAGCGGTATGGAATGCCTAGTGGTCGCCTAACTCCTTTGTTGTCGATGTGCAAACAGTATTGAAAGTTACCTGAGAAAAATAGCTTTTTGGTTTTTGCGGATATTGCTGACAAACATTGTAATGGCTTTATCAGCTATACAGAGATACAGTGTTGGAGTAGCGCTGGCGGGTGGGAGGGGGAAGGGAAATCTCGTAAATAAATCCATTCTATTTTTTTGATCGGGTAGCATTTTGATAGGGTAGTTTCAGGATATCCGCAAACAGTACTGAAACTTAACAGAAAAAATCTTTTTATGTATTTTTAAATCAGTCGTTTGTAATGCAAAAACTTTGAAAGGAAGCCCAAGAAAGAAACGAAGTATTACAGTGTTTTATTAATGCACTCTAAGTCGAATATAAAACCGAATATGTAAAAAAAAAAAATTTATATTAGTATAAAACATTAAACTGTGAATACGAAATATAAATTTGTTTGACACATCCGGTTTTATATTCGACCAACATTTATAAAATACTGTTGCAATTTGTTTCTTTCTTGGTCTTTCTAAGCTTTGCATAGACAAAGATTCAGAAGTGTAAAGTTTTACATAAACAGTAATTATACATATTCCATGTTCACGTTACTCTGAAATGGTTGGTTACCTTTACTTCATTCGTTCAGAAGAGTACATTGCCTCGCTGCCTCTCTAACGATTAGGCAAATTAATTATTATTAGCACACAGTGCTGGCAAACGTGCAACGGTGTATTGCAAGATTTACCACCTGTAATAAACCGTTTTGGGCTGTAGATGTATATGCCTTCTTCAGTCTGTTTTCGGTACCAGCTTGCCAGAATTGTATGAAATTATGTTGGTATCATCTGTGAAAGGTTTAAAGGGTTAAATGGTTGGAAAATTGAACTTGGTCAGTTTACGGATCTCTATTTATTTATTTATTTATAGAACGAATGGATTAGGTGTTTTGTAGCTACTGCATGGTTTAATAAATAGGTGAGGTATTACAACGTACATGGTTTTGGTAAATTTATGTTCAGGGTGGCGTGCAAGAGCTCTTGATGAAATTCCCTGATTTTTTCACGTTTTCTAGACCAATACTGACACTTTCCCCGATTTTTTTTTGTCGAAGGAAGGTGCAGTACAGTGCTAAAAAATGTTTTTCACATTTCACTTAAATCGCAATTTCGCTTTGGTAAATCCAAAATTGCACTGCCCTAACTGGAAAAGAGTACGAAAAGGCCATAATCTTAACAAAACTAAAAACGCACTTAGGCCCACATTACTTAGGCCTAATTAGTTTTCACTTTATCGAAAATGAAACAAACAGGACACGAAGTTTGAATTGAAATAAAGTGAAAGTTTTAGAAGTGAAAAATTAAATCCGAATTAGCTATTTTTTATAGGTGAAAGAGAATTTCTGGAGACTGTTCAAATTCCCCGAGTTTCAGTATATATTTATCAAATTCCCAGTTCTTTCCCTGACTTTTAAAATTTCCAGCATTAAATTTTAAAATAGTAATAACTCGACATATTGATTAGAACATAATGTTTGCATCTGATGTAGTTGTCATATCCTGTTAAACATATTAGATTGCATCACTAAAACACGAAACTGACCATATACGTTATCAAAAGACGATACAATAACGTCTCATAAAATTCCCAGAGGTATACTCAGCAGCGAAGTGCAATAGCAACAAGGGTATGGGTCGTAACATAGAAAGAATTCCTTCGTAATCTGGCTACCAATTTTCCTTTTAACTGGATAGGTTTTAGCAAGAGGTTAGAGGAGTATTTAGGTTCTGTGCCGGAATATGACGGACTTTACGCCCCACTTGGCGGAGTTTTGTGCCATAAATTCATTCACCTGATCAGGAATTTTTAAAAGTCCGAATATTCGTGTGGTGCTAATTAAGTTCACAGATCGGTTGGTGAATAGATATAAGAAGGTTATGATTCTGGCTCGAGTCTAGGCAACGGACAGTTATTTATTTAAATTTATTGGCTACAAATTAAAGGTGTCTGCGAATCTCTTGATTTCATCAAATGCCAGTTCAGATCATAGAATTTAAAATTCTAGGTTTTTAATGAAGCCTAATTTCCCTTAATTTGCCCCGATTTACAGAAATTATTAAAACATTCCAACATTAACTCTTAGTTTGCAGGGTATGCTACACATTTTGAGTAGTTCATCAGTGGTTTATTTACACCATTATTCAAGATTCAACATTACCCAGATAAGTATGCGGAGTAGGCTACAAATTTGTAGTAGTTCATCAGTGGTCTATTTTTAACACCATTATACAAGATTCTAACATTACCTCTGATAAGTATGCGGGGTAGACTACAACTTTAGAATAGATCATCAGTGATCGATTTTAATGCCATTATACAAGATTC